>CM040244.1:125469217-125503251 GCA_022545495.1 Chrysanthemum lavandulifolium | reverse complement strand
TAACATTCAAATTTGGTCAAAAAGGACCCCATGTCCGGTTATCACTCCATAAACCATCACTACTATGGATCATTGGTTTAACCTTGAATCTTAGCCCATGTGACCCGTCAGTATACCACAACTCGAATCAACCCGCTTTAATAAACATGTAGCTATTACCACCTATGGAAGAAGCCACCTCACTATCATTTGGCCTCCTAATTCAACCTAAGTTAATTCCACTAGCTTATCCAATCCACTACTTAATATAACTTGTTAATACAAATAAGCCGTAAAAACGTTTATTTATATTTTACGATCTTCTAATGTTTTGTCGATAACAAACATAAAATCATATTAACGAAACAAATAAAATACGTAAATGGTTTGAACTAACAGTTTCTAACATATTCACATAAAACACTAAAACAAGTATAAGTGATTTTATGATTTAAGTAATACATATGTACAACAACTAGTGTTTACATATTTGGATAAAATATACACATAACTAGTATGTAGTATATTGGGTAATATAAATGGGTAGAAACTTAAGTATCACAACCAATTGGGCAAATACATTGAATGTAGGTGGGTACAACCCAAAGCCCATAACCCATGGATCTTGACCCATAACCCATTGCATGACATCATGCTTATATCATACATGGATAATATCCATAACCCATGGATCAACCCATACCAGTGACCAAGTGCATTGCACTCAAAGATACATTGTATCTAGCCAAAGATCCATGGTTCAACCCATGACCCATGACCCATAACCAAAATACCCATGGGTAAAGGGAGCGCCCACGGATCCACGGCTTTGTGCTAGCGGATCCCAGTGGAAGGGATCAAAGTGGGATCCGAGGAACAGAGAGAATTTTCTATAAATAGTGAGCCATTTCTTCATTATTTCCAACCCTTTCTAACATACTTTCTCCCGAGTTAAATCACTAACCTTAGATCCAAGAGATCTATGTTTGTAGTTTTGTTTTGTGTGATCTTTTAGGTTCCTCTTAAAGGCAAGATCACCACCTTTGAAGTCGAGCAAGCTCAAGTCCATGAGTTGCCAAGCTTCCTCATCATCAAGGCTATCAAGTCCTCTTGTTGATGATTCCTTTATTTCTTCAAAGAAGTGTAGTGTTGAAGACATTAGTGAAAGGTGTCTCAAATGTCAAGACGAAGATATTAGTGAAGAGTATCTATCGCTCATAGCATAAGCACTTGTGGTGCGTGCTTAGAAGTCAAGACAAGAAGCATTAGTGAAAGGTGCTTAGAAGTTAAGACTGAAGCATTAGTGAAAGGCGCTTTGAAGTGAAGACACAAGACATTAGTGAAAGGTGTCTTGTAGATCTAGTCAAAGGCATTAACGAAGGTGCCTTAGATGTACATTCGATATGGTGTGTTTCGATGTACTAGATAGACTAGCATTAGATCCAAGGATATTGATGTTCTTGATGATGTTTTAAAGGAGTAGATCTCCTTTGGGATTAGTCGTTGGTGTAGTGTGGTAGTAGTTCCTCCATTGCAATGGAACTAGGTGCTTAGCCTAGTACCTAATAAAGGGTAGGCGACGTTGTGAAGGTGTAGTTCACCTTGGTGTGAAAGAACTAGGTACTTAGCCTAGTACCTTATAAAGGGTAAGCGACGTTGTGTAGGTTTGGTTCACCTTGAGTGAAAGAACCCGGTGGTTAGCCTAGCACCTAAAAAGGGTAGGAGACGTTGTGAAGGCTTCTCCGCCATAAGGAGATTGGTGTAGTGTTTACAAACCTCGAGTAGGTGACTCGGGAGTGGAGTAGGGCAAGGAAGGTGTCCTTGTAGCCGAACCACTATAAATACTCGCGTTGTGGCTTTGTGCTTCTTACTCTTATCTTTTCATTACATATCTTTATATGCTTGTTTATCAACATCCAACACATACAACCAAATAGATTGACATAAGTCGATCTAAATAGTTTAAAAGGAAGTTTTAATTGGTAAAACTATTCAACCCCCCCTTCTAGTTTTCCACATAACTTACACGAAATAATCAGTGAAACCAGTAACCTTACCTACCATAAACTAAAGCTACACACATAATGTAATCATCTATTTCACGAAACATATGCTTGACATCATTGCATCTATAACCTAAACAGCCATATAAGTATATAAGTCAAACAAATAGCCAATATTGACGTAAGATTCACTATATTATGTTAACTTACAGAATTTTGAGATACCAATCCAAAAAAACGCTTTATCTCTTGCATCATTAATCTCATATTCTTCTTCATTTCGTCTTGCTCCACTTTAAAGCTAACTTGCTCCTTTTTATGTTTGACTTGCTCCTCTTTGAGTACTCACACCTCTTCCTCTAAAGCTGTTGATTTCTTCTTTTCTAATTCGAAAGTTGTCAAAATTTTCCACATCCAAAATCTCTTTCTTTTGAGCTGAACGTCCTCTTAGATGTCCCGAAACATGTTTCAGCACTTTAAAACATATTTACGCTGGTGTACCCGAACCAGAAGCTTCTTCACTTCGCAACTTTCTCTGTATATAATATCAATTTGTTAATGAAAAAAAGTAAAGATATTTCTCATGGCTGCCCATTCTATTGAAGATCAAATCATTATTTAAGATATTATCACATAACGATACGATATTGAAGATCAAATCAAGAACGGGTGGAATCACATTGAACGTGGATTCTTCTTATTTTGGGCGCTTAACTTCAGCAAAATTTAAAGGATTACAGTAGTGTTGGGACAACGTTGATTTGGTCTCCTTATGTTTTAATGATGACAAATAATCATTCGCAACACATAAAATGTAACAACCCGCAAAATTCACAAGTCATTATAAAAATAAAAGCGAATCATTGCAAATTTTGGTTCTATAATTTTTTTTTTTACGATTCTATAAACCGTTATGTAAAAAGTAAACGTAAATACGAACAATCCCAGAAACAGCAAGTGTGTCCCGAATCATTTCGACTTGATCAAATTTACCACTTCTCAAATAAAGTTTATTTAATTTAATTATTAAATTTAAGTTTTTAATTAATTTATTTTATTTTTCTTTTCTTTCGGCTCGTCCAAACAAAACATACACACATAAGTCATTTTTTTTTTGCTTTGCCCATTTCATCTCCTTAACCCAACACACCCTATGAACTAATAGATGGGCCAAATCGAACTCCTAGTTCAAAACACTTAATATTAATACTCTTTTGTGTTCTTTTTGTGTTCTTTTTTCTCCCGCTTTCAAGAATCAAAACGCAAACACACACATGCCCTTTGTTCTTTTTCTCTTTGCGTAAGACCAAAAACACATAAGAATGCAATTAAACACAACATATTAAGATCTAATCACTTGATTTGCGTCGAATGGGGAAAAAAACAACTATTCGAAGCACCAAAATATCCGACCGAGTCTTTTCAAAAACAAACACAACCTTAGTCTTGTGGCAGTTTTCAAACTTTTGAGATCATCATCCTATATAAAAACACTAATACACTAAAAGGGTATTATTTGTAATTTTGAATTTTTGTGGTACAACAAATGAAAAAGAATAAGTCGTGAACTTATCCCGTCAATCAATGTATTGACGTTGACTTCGAAATTTCGTCTCAAGTTCATATATTCAAGATCTAGAAATTTAGATTATAGATAAACTATACACCAAACACCCCACCAACACCTGCTAACATATTTTTCTTCCTGCTGAAATGAGTTCAGGTCCTACGCATTCCAATTACTTCAATCGCTCTTCTAGCGACATCGGAGACACTGAATATGTAGCTCCATCCCAACCTCCTAGCTTTCCATCAGGAGGAACGACGAGCTTCATAGGAGATAGTCAACGGGCTTTGCACCCCGTTGATGAACGTACTGAAACTCCTTCGATTTCGAGTGTGCATCATGGGGTTACTGAGAAGTCATGGACTAGTGGCACCCGTCCATTGGATCCACCTGATTTGGGAGGTCAACAGCCGAGTCGTAGTGATTTAGTTCACAAAAACTATTCTGAGACGGGAGGACAGGATCATGTTCATGCTCAAGCGCCTGGAGTCTCAGCCGCAGGTGGACAACGAAATCCGTCTCAAGTTGCCGAAGACACGACTCCGGCTATCAATCAGCTAGACTATGTTGGAATCAGTTTGGTTGGGAGGAGATTTAAGGATGTCAACCCTACTGCATACTACGTCGAGAAAAATTGAGAACGCATTTGATATGATTTAATTTGATTATCAACCTACTGTATTTCCAATGTTTTTTAAGTTACTGCTTGTATTGTTTTTGAAATTCTGTTTGTTGCAAACCTTCATGTTACTCAATAAACTGCATCTTTTTCATTGGATTTATGAGAAAAAGAGTATTTGTAAATACAGTTTGTAACTAATGAGAAATCGATCTCATAGAACAAGATTCATGGCAAAGTTGGCTCAATAACGATCTTCACAAGTTAACATGACTAGTTGTCAACTACTATATTTTTGGGTAAAAGGGACAATACCTCGGCAAATATATTAAAACAAACAAAACTATACAATGAAAACTAGCTATGGACAAGCCCATAGTAGTTATTATACCATGACATTCCCAAAATATGCTTCGGGAACATTAAAAGGAAAGACAATATACTACTTTTTCTAGCCTTATTACATAACAAAAGACCACTAATACGGAAAATGACAAAATAAATGATAATATTCTTCCTCTTCGATTTCATATTTGAGTTCCTAGAGTCCAAAATGGAGCATTTCGCTAAGCAATATTGCCTCCGTAAAAAACCTTTGAGTAAAACCCATTAGGAAAAACCACAGGTACGGAAAAAGAGCACAACTATCGCTTAGGACTCCAACCAAAACGACATTGGCCTTCAAATCGTCAAAGGTGCAATATAAGCAAAACTGCCATCTCTTATGCATCAATATGGGTTCAATAATCAAAAACACCTCAAGCCCATAAACAAGATTCAAAAAAGAAAACAGGCTCTAATGAAGAGCCTTCATGTCTTCAAGCTGCATACACATGTTGAACCAGCCCAAAATAACCAAGCAAAAGAAGATTAAGCCTTTCACCATGCTAAGACCATTAACCTTACAATTCCAAAGCCCCATAACACTGATACACTTTAAACCATACTCACCATCATACCAGAACCCCTCAAAACTGCCAAAGCCATATTTGTTACCAAAATTATTCCATGACGAAAGGAATAAAAATAATACAAACCAATATGCCAAAGCACTTTTTGATTACAAAGATTAGTAACACTTCTTTATCGACACTTCCTTCATTTATATGCTTTCATATTCCAATCTTTCAACTCATTAATATAATACCTTTCAAGACTTTGAGATAAATAAAGTTTAGAAAAACACTGTGGAACGAAAAGAAAAATATAATTCGAGAGACAAGAAAAGTAAACGTTAAAACCTAAACCTAGATACGATTACTCACCCATTTTATATTTAAAGTACTAGTACTATAGTTATACTATTTCATTACTATGTACTTTTTTATTGCACCTAAATTAAAAAGTTATATTCTCAATAAAACCAAAAACTTCTTCTTCTCCATCTATATTTCCCCTTTCTCTCTGATTGGCTCCAAACCGTCAAGTTTATCACACAAGCTAACCACTTGTGAATGGTCAACCGTAATAAACTTCAAACAGCTCAGAAACAATGCAATGAAGATCTAGAGGAGTTTAGTTTTACTCGTGTCGTTAAGTCCCAACGAAATGTATGATGAATAACCAAACGAATAGTGATCGGGTGATCTTGAATGGGAAAAGTTTTGTGATTATGAATAATTATACCTAAAGAAAAGTTTGTAAATTACAGGGCTTAAATGCAAATTAAATAAAATTAAAAGATAAATTATATTAAATAAATGCTATCACTATTTTTAAATTTTGATTTTCTTGATTTTTCTTTTATAAATTTAAATTAAAACTACGTAACGCATAAAAGAAAATGTGAAATTGAAACAAGATTAATCCTAAAAATATAAAATGAAATTTTACAAACCTAATGATAAGAGAAAATTTTGAGAAAAGAAAATTATTTTATGACTATTTATTTAATTATTATTAATTAAAAACTATTTTTACCTATTTATTATTACCCTAAAATATAAGAAAATATGAAATAAAGCTAGAAAAGTGAAATTATGACTTAGAAAAATCTAAAATAACTAAAGAGAATTTTCAAAACTAATTTTGTATTTTTCTGATTATTTTTCTATTTTCTATGAATTAAAAACTGTTTTAAACTAATTAAATTGCTAAAAATTACAAATTTAACTAAGAAAAATCTGGAAAAATTATTTTTTTGCTTTTTATATTTATCTTAACCTAGGAAAATTGAAAACTTATTTTTTTGAAGCTTTTCTGATTTAATTGCAATAAAGGCTAATTAAAAATTCCTAAAAACTGTTTTAAATAAGGAAAAATAGCAAACAGTACTGAAAAATTATGAAAAATTCAGGAAAAGTCTAAAATATTATTCTAAGTCTATGAAAATTAAGAAAACCTATGCTAGTGTGCTAGAAAATGCAATCAGAGTGAAACCGCTTATGAATAAAGACTACAAAATAAGCTAAAAGCTGCTTTACTGTCCCTGAAGCTACAAGCACCTAAACTAAGCTATAAATAAGTGAAATCAACTTAAATCAACTAAGCTAAACCACTGAATGTCAAGCTACAAAGATTTGGTGATTTAAACTTAAGTGCTAAAAACAGTTTTTAGCTACTACTTTGTAGCTTGAAAATAAGCCACTCAAATAAGCTGAAACTCAAAACCAGATGTGGGATCCTAAACTAGACCTGGCAAGGGACTTATAAACCAAAAATCAGACCAAGGCAAGCTCTAATGAGCTTGTGGAGAACTCTGCACAAACATGCAGACTCGATTATCATCGAGTCACAGGCAGAGCACACTGACCCAATAGACAAGCTAATTTAGAGCTTTTACAAAATTACTAAAATCTACAAAATAATATTTCAACTCTTGACCAATTGAAGTTGTTAAGCCCAAAGTTTCACTTGAATTGATCCAATAATGAATCAATGAAAAATCAACCAAGTTGGGTGAAAACTGAGTTTTTCACATTTTGACTTTTACACAGAAATGAGATTTTGACTTTAATGAGATTAAATCCTACTGAGCAGCTTGTAGTTGATATGAAATGATGAAATACAACTAATGAAAGCTGACTTACTACTTAATCTACCTATATGCAAGTTTTTATAATCTAACGTTAACTAAAATGCAACTTAGACAGATTTAATAGTGAGTTTGACTTTTACTAACCTAAGGTGCAAAATACTAACCTATTTTACCTTTACTTCCTCTAAACTTAACAAGTTGACTGATCTAAAGCCTAATGCAGTATAACTTATCACAAAATTAACTCATCCAAACACTCCTTTATCTAGGCAATTTGAAAATTCACAAAGTAAATCACAGAATCAGGCCATGCAGTCATTAAACAAAGTCACACTAACTTAATTTAAGCTGAAATTAACATAATAAAGCAGTCTTAAACAATAATTAACAAAGAAACTAATTGCAAAAATTTTATACTAGAAATTTGAAAATTAAAAGAGCAACTGAGAACCTTAGCTGAATAAGATGTAAATCGGTTCACATGTACTCTATAAGTTCTCCCTGTGTCTACCCTAATGTCCAAAGAACAATAAAGTCTCCCTTTGACTTTCGTTGACCAAGATGGAATATTGCTTGAACCGATTTCTAAGCTTACTAAAGCTATCTACGCCTTTAGTAAGCTTATTTGGATTAGAATTAAGCTACTTGAAGCTTGAGCTTTAGCAAATTTAAAACCGATTTAAATAAGAAAAATGCAAAACCGAAATTGAGAGAACTTGAAATTGATTCTTAAAAAATTACAATTCATCGAACTTGCATAGTTTAATACAATAAACCTGGAAATTACAATTTAGAAGCTAATTTTAAACTTGGAAAATTAAAAACTACATACATAAAATAAAAAAACCAAAAACTACCCTCCTAACTAGCTTCTCTTCCTCCTTTTTTATAGCAGAAGTACTCCCACTTGTATTCTGAGCAAATCCCACTTGTATTTTGAGCCATTGGATGAGATGGGATGATATTGGCCGTTTGATGAAATTTTGGCGCCAAAAGATATATCAACTGGGGAAAGGTTTTGAGTGCAAGGGAGGAGAAGCTTTAAATGCATTTTGGATTGTTGGGTGAGGTGGAGGGATAAGGGGGTGGGTTGTGAGCTGGAGGTGAGGTGATGGTCTGGGAGTTGCAGAGGAGTTGGTGAAGATGGGTAAAAGGCGGTTTTATTTTAAACCGTGGGTGGGTTTGGTTAAATACTTGACCGGGTTAAAGGTTGGGTAGCGGGTTGGATTGGGTATAGGGTGGTGTTGGGCTTGGGTTTGGGTATTTAAGTGGTTAATGGTTTTGGGATAGATTGGACCAAGGATTTAAATTGGATACATTTAACAACTTAGGGACCAAAAGTGTAATTCTGAAAATCCAGGGACCAAAGCTGTGACATCTGAGATTGTAGGGACCATTCATGTAATTTCTGATAAGTAATCCAAGTGCCATTATTGACAATCTCCAATAATATAAGGGCCATTTTGCCATTTTGAAACTCAAGGACCAAACTTGTAAATTCTCAAAACTTTTGAAATTTTTCACCAAAAGACTAATTATGACAACTTATGATTTCAAAAGGACCTTTGGTGACTTTTCTTTTAAAATAAGTGCTCAGGACTATTTTTGTCAAGATTTGAAAGTCGGGGACCTAAAGCGCCAATTATGCAAACTTAGCTCGTTTTCATCCGATTTTAAACATTTTGCATCCGAAACATATAAAATGCAATTTTGAGATATTTTCGAGATTTTGATGCATTTCAGCGTTTTAAATGTTTTGCAGGTTGATTGACCAAAATGATGAGTATTTACACACTCATCAATCCCCACACTAAACTATTGCTAGTCCCTAGCAATCTTTTGAGAAAACTTAATGGATTTGAATCTCTTTACCAAAAGCCATTACTTCGGAGTAGCCAAATGTTTCGGATTCAAGTAAGAACCTTGGTACAATGATAACCAAATGATTTTGAGCAAACCACCACTTTCAATCTGCTTTGATTTGTCTTTACCAAAAGCCGTTTGCTTCGGACTAGCCAACTCTTAGATAATATATACTATCTTTGGTGAGTCGATTACCAATTATGGTTTTCCAATCGCCTTTACCACAAGCCATAAACTTGCGGGCTAGCCAACTCTTCACTAATTAAAGATATGGTGAAATAACACCATACAATTTTGGGCAAATTGCAAGTCGTCAACGGATTTGAGATATCTTTACCAAGAGCCGTTTTCTCTGGATTAGCCAATCCTTTTGTTTTTTAGACATGGCGGATCGATAATCAGTATGTTGAGTAAGTGCAAACACTTACTCCAAAAAAAATTTGGCCAAAATGGGGAATTGGGTGGTATAATTACATTATAAAATTTGAGAATTCCCCACACTAGAAATGAATATTACCTCAATATTCAAAGTACCTACCGTTATGCCAAACCGAGAACGAAAAGGGAAATTTACTACCATTATTTGAATTTTTTTTTTTTTTTTTTTTTTTTTTTTTTTTTTGAGATGAAAACTTAAATACAACAATGGGCAACTCCCCACACTAAGGTGGTAGAAAGTAGAAAGAAATCGAAATATGGGTGAAAACCCATATAGTGTGCTCTTGTTTTGATTCCCGAGTCGCTAGCTTGACTCGATCCCCGCATTCATTGGTTCATGGGGAAAGCAACGTGGAACACCAATCTCGATCGGACTTTCGTTCACGGTGTTAATAAACATATGAACATCGAAAGTTCCACACCGACGAGATACAACCGCTGTATTGTTAATAGTAGAAACTATAAAGGATGATACTGGGTCAAAGATGGTGTCCTCATTCCAAAGAGAAAAGGAAAGAGCAACCACACCATCCATGAAGAATGGAATAAAGATGTGCATGAGAATGCATGTCCATTCCTCATCGAAGAAGCAAATCACCATTTTGACATTTTTAAGCTTAAACTTGAAGCTTATATGGTGATTGTCAATAAGATGTCCGGGAGGAAAGTGGAAATGGTTCTTCATTAATGACTTTCCGTAAAAAGGATGTCCCCTCCGAATCAAAGTAAGTATTATCAATTCTGTTGGAATTGACTCATCACTAAGAAAGGCATCGACTTCATTCCAAAGTTGTCATCTTCCTCATCCGGAGTGAGAGAAGGGATGGAAGAGTCGGAAATAATAAGACTAGGAGATGATGGATCATTTTTGAGCAATTCTTGATGGGAAGAATGTCTCCCATTGGATCACAAACATCATCATCCAATTCGGATGAAAGCGAAGAGAGTTTGGTTTCATCCACGAGTTAACAAACTCGACACGATAAAGCGATTCCGGAGGTGGGACAAATGGTGTGCTCTTAGAGCTAGCAATTTCCACCACTTCCGATAAAGTCTCCGATTCTAGATCATCATCATCAAGAACACTATTGACTTCCCCGGTACAACTTTCAAACCATTTGTTTGAACCGTGGTTGATTTTCAAAGCTTTTAGCTCAAGACGTTTTGGTGACTCCTCTTAACCGTGAAATTTGAGAGTGTTGCATTGATTCTTCGCATTTTTGATCAATTGTGGCAACACTGTTTGGATAGAGGAGTTTTGGTTGATATTAAACGTGAGTTCTTCGTTGTCAACCCGTATGGTCAATTCTTGAAAGAATACATCAATTAGAGCACGACTGCTTCAAGAAAGCTCTCCCAAGATGAGGGAACTCTAGGATGCGCATCAAAGTCTACTACAACAAAGTCGGAGGAAAGTGAAACTTTCCTACTTTCATCACGACATCCTCGGCCATCCCAGTGGACGAGTTATGGTACGTCCGCTAGCTCGAGTGTCATACAAGTGGATGTAAGTTTAGGAAGAGAGTTTCTTCCATCGAGAGTGGCATGAGGTTAATGCTTGCGCCAAGATCGCCAAGGCGAGCATTGAACCATCCCCAAGAAATCGCATGGGATTAAAACTGCCGGGTCTTCAAGCTTTTGGGAAGCTTCTTGAGAAGGACCACTGAGCATTGCTCATTGAGAGGGTTTAGCCATCTCGGATAACTTATCTTTGTTGCTCAAGAAGCCTTTAAGCGTGGATGCAAATTTGGGCATTAGAACGAGCATCAAGCTTATATCAAAGTGTAGTTCATTGAAAATTTGGAAAAATTTTCCATTTGCTCTTTGGTTTTGTCTTTGAGCTTCTCATCATGCATTCTTGATGGGTAAGGAAGTCGACTAGACTTTTGAGCCGGACGGAAGTCATTTCGCTCAAGATTTGTCTTTGGAACTTGGGTTCGGACTTAAAGATTGGACTACCGAAGGTGGGACGTGTCTTGGTACTTCATTGGGCTCGAGAAATGCACCTTGTCCGTTGTATCCTTGGTAACTTGACTCATTGCTCCCGTGGAGGAGGCATTGGAGTCGAAGGTCCATTGTGTGTCTTACCACTACGAGTGGTGACGGCTTTCAACTCGGCATTTGGATTTGGAATCTGATTGCTTGGGAGTCCTCCGTAAGATGACGAAGCTTTGTTCATATTCATGTTCATGAAACCGCTCATCATATTCTTCAACTCATTTGTCTGCCGAGACATTGTGGTATCAATTTCCTTTTTAGCTCAACTCTCATGTTATTGATCCGAGTTTGCATTGAACGATGCTTGACTCAATAATTTTCATGAAGTCATTTGGTAGGGAGCTTGAGAAGGATGTTGATAACTTTGCCGATTGGAGCTTGATATGGTTGGTTGAAATTGTTCGGCTTTGATTGAAATTTTGAGAGTTATTGAAGTTTTGTCCTTGATTCGGAACAAAGCGATTTTGATTGCCATGGTTTTGCACAGAGGAAAACCGGTGGTGTCATACCGCTAGGTGCATGGTAGTGAGGATCACTTGTTGTCGGTATTGATTGTGGTTTCTGTGGCTACGGAGCTTGGTAAAAAAGCATCGGTTGCTTGACAATCATAATACGCGTGTGGACCACTACAAGTTTCACACACCTTGTTCACGGCTTTGATTGGTTCCGCTTATGAATTTCGCTTTTGATTTCCTTTACCTCTTTCATCATACAACGGATGACGTCCGTTAGAGCGGTTATTGGAGCGGCTAACTCGGAAGAGTTACCGGATGAAGAAGCAGGAGTGTTCGGAATATTGACTTTGTTGCGAAATAGGAACTTTTGATTTTTGCTCGCAAATCTCAATCACATCTTTAGGCTTACGATTCAAGATATTGCCACGGTGAGCTGCGTTCAAAGAATCTTGATCGTTACTGCTCAACCCATTATAAAAGATATTAACTTGTTCAAGCTCCGTGAATTCATGATGGGGCATTTCTGAGGAGATCTTTGAATCTCTCCCATGCCTCTCCAAAGTTTTCATCGAAATTTTGACGAAATCCGAAATTTCATTTTAAGATTAGTCGTCTTTGATGGAGGAAAGAAATAATTGACAAACTTTTGAACAAGATCCTCCCAAGTTTCGATGGATCGAGGGGTTCTTTTTCCACCAAATCCGGTTTGTCCCTCAGTGAGAATGGAAATAGCATCAACTTGATCACTTTTGTGGTACATCTTTGAAATTGATCGTTGAGGTCAACTTGTTAAACCAACGGATGTGTGCATACTGGTCTTCTCGATCAAACCCGTGGAATTGATTCAGACACCGCACACACCCCAAATTACTGTTTTGCAATGAATGGAATTCACGGGATTGATCATAGCATCACAATCACATTATATTGAACGACCTAAAATGTCGTTTGAAAAGAACATCGTTTGATATATTAAAAACATTCAGAGTTACAAAGATAGGTCCCAAATGAAGGTCAACTTGCGCGGAATAAAGTTTGTTACAATTTAAACGATGTTTTAAAGTGCATAAAACCCAAGTGAGACGCGTCGTCACCGCGACTCTATGATGTGTCCAAATGCATGCCATGAATTGAATGCCATAGATACCTGAGATAAAACATGCTTAAAAAGGTCAACACAAAGGTTGAGTGAAATCCATAGGTTTAATTAATTCGTTTGAACACAATAATCGTAGTGTGAGTTAAATGGTTTCACACTCATCGTTGAAAACAAAACAAGATTTATTTCACTAAGTTCATGACACCAAAGCGTAAACATCGCACCAATAAAATTGGTAATCATCGTTTCATCGTCGCCTAATAGGTAAACTTGCCAATTTACCTTAATGATTCAATATAGTGCGCTCGATTTCCCTAACCGGGTCAATAAGAGCGGGAGTGTTAATTCCAATAGGCCTATTCACAATATTCGCTCACCGCAAGTGACTAATGGTTCATGATGTAGGGACTTGAACATGGCAAATACTTAGTGACAATAAAACATTCGGATATAGCATACAGCTCAAAGCATTTGTGTTCGATTAAAAATGTAGCATGTATCTCCCCCAAGAGTTTGTAAAACAGTTAAAAGAGTAAAAGTGGGGCTATGAACTCACTTGATGAATTGGTATGATGACAAGAGTGAGTACACCGAGATGTAGTGTGATACTTTAACCTTGACCTATTATGAATGATATGATACGTAATGAGTTATGATGTAATGTTATGCATGCATTTCGTATGTTATTTATACCATTTGTGAGTTTTGAAAATAATACTTTTCATTTAAAATATACTCTTTTGACGCCTTGACCATTCTTAAATTACTTTACAAGTATTTACGTCAAAATGTCATCCTACAATAGTTTATTAATGATTTATTGTGAAATTTTAACCTTTCGTCAGTAAAATAATGTCGCCGGAAATTTCATGAAAATGACAAAATGGCTTCAAAAGCTAGTCGAAATGGTGTACGTCGAACGTTAGGAAACGAACTCAACGGTTTTGGAAAGCTTGTATCAAAATCTCAAAGTTTCAAAGACATGAGTTTTCGTCATAGAGGTCTCGAACATAAAGATAATAGAGGTTAAATATGGTGATTTTGTCCAAATGTGGTTTAAAAAGTGAGTTTCGCAAAGTTTAAGCAACCAGAATAATTTATTACAACTCCGCTATACAAACGGTTGGTCATTTTGAAAATATGCTAGGTGATCTCGATTTTACTAGAAGACATCTCGTTACAAAAAGTTCTACGTCAACGTTAAAATAGCCTTCAATATGGTCGTTTTGTTTACCGTAACACTTGTCTCGTAAAAATAATATAGTTTTTCTAAAAATATAGTTACGGCAATTTTGTGAAAATGTATATCTTAGTCGTTTCAAACCGCTTTCACGTATTACACGTCCTTAGCTTCGTATCAAAGTATACTAATATATTTTTGATAAGTCGAAATAATTTGTAAAGCTTAGGACCGTTTTGACTCGCATAAAACTAAAATAGGTTGTCGAAATTTCGTGGTTATATATTTCGTCAAACTTGAAAAATTCATAACTTCTTCGTTATAACTCCGCTTTAATCCGCTCAAGCCGCCACGGATTCGCTTTTAAAGTATATTTTCTAATTATCTAGGCCAAAAACTCATGTCTACGTCGGATTTTCCAGAAAAACAAAACAAGATCAGACCACTTTATATATTTGTCTAAAATAGTTTTCTCGTACTAAACCTATTCCAATCCCTTCAAATCAACTCCAAAGCTATTCTAATCCTACCATACACCTTCTTAGGGTGTCATGGGTTCCTAAACATCATCAAGACCAATATATAACAAGGGAATAATTATAGGATGACTTTTATATATTAAACTCTAAAAATAATGGTAAAAATGGTATAAATATACACAAGTCTTGCATGCTTGCTAAGAAAATGATGAAATACTTATGAAATGAAAATGAAAGATATAAAATGAAAGTAATATGCTTACAAGCTACTATGATGAGGTGATTAGAACAAGGATTAACCTAAACACCCTAGGTTTTTATTTCAAAACCTTTAACAAGAGTGTAATCTAGATTGTTTAACTTGAGCTTGGAAAATTTTTTGATGATCCCTTGTACTCCTTAAGAGTGACCGGTTATGGAGGATGAACAAAGAGAAGAGAAAACTTTTACTAACTTTGAATAAGTGAAGTGCATGAATGATTGAAATGTTGGAGTATAAGTTTATACTATCAAGTTAGAAAATTTTACCAACATTAATGTTACCCCCCCTTGGTCGCCAAGGGAAGGGATTTGTAAATTATATATATTTTTTTCTTTTATAATGTGTAATTGTTAGAAAATGTAAGTAAATGTTTATGTATTTATAACTTGTAAGGTTTGAATATACATTAGTGTATTTAAGGTAATTTTAGGTAAAAGTAACTTTTAATAGATCAAAGTAGAGTATAATGAGATCATAAAAATTGTAAAAATACATTCCTTGTAAAATTTGAGTGATAAAAATAATTATCGTGTAGTTTTTAAGAAAAATGTCGTAATAATATAACTTTAACGATTTATGTACAAAATAAATTTAAAACACTAGGTAAACTAAAATATAGTTTTTATAAACTAAATGTAAGTATAAAAATATATCGGGATCATTTTGGAAGTATCGGATTAAATATTCAAAATAATAACTCACGCGATAACGCTTATTTAATATAAAATTTACGCGCTTAATGTGAAATGAAAATCATGAATGAACTAACATGATGCAAATGATGTTAATGAAATGTAGACTAAACTTAGTCCATATGAAATGTTCGTGATGATATGATCATGAATTCGCCGCTAAACCATTAAGGTTACGCGATTTGGAACACGCAAACCTAGTTTACGATAAATGATGAAATGGTGAAGCATGAATTGTTTTGAGAAATGACCGAAAGTTCGGGTTGTCACGCATACAAGTGTGATCAAATGTGTCTTCAATTCAAAGTGATCAATTGATTACCGGTAAAATGATGGCATCTCCATAACCCTCGGTGGGTGCTCGGAGCATTTCGCCATAGTTCGCTCGTCTGCCATATTGTTGCTTGGAATAGTACGAATCTCGGTTCGACTATTTGGGCAAAGACGCCTATGAGAACGCTTCTAGGAATTTCGCTAGATCACGAAAAGGACTCAATGATATAGAAGAACGAAAAGATGCACTAGAGTTAACTCTAAGGAATCTCGAGCCAAGGGAATTATGAAAATGGGGAAAGAAGATTTTTTTTGAGTTTTATGGTTTTGAAAAGTAGATATAACAACAAATCCAATTAAAACAATATCGAGGCAAAACGACAATGAACTTAAACCAATTATCACAAGATGAATGGCTTTGAAAAAGGTACACCACTCACAAGGACACAAAGGCAAGTTTTAATCTTTGGTTCGGGAACTTATTATGGTCGTATTCCGTTAGTAGTACAATCGCCTTGGTTCATGGTGGTAATTTTTTATGTTGTTATTATTAAACAAAGAAAACGACAAATCTTTTGTATTTTTATCTTTATATATATATAGAAACAAAAGAAAAATATTTTGTGTTTTATACGTTTTAAAATATTTTTGGATTTTTTTTTTTTTTTTTGGATTTTATAAGAAAATATAGATATATATAGATGGTATGAACAAGGAGTGAATATTCAAATCACTAATCTGCTAAATGTAAGATAATTAGCACAGCTCCCCGGCAGCGGCGTCAAAATTTGATTGGCTCCAAACCGTCAAGTTTATCACACAAGCTAACCACTTGTGAATGGTCAACCGTAATAAAATTCAAACATCTCAGAAACAATGCAATGAAGATCTAGAGGAGTTTAGTTTTACCTCAGGTCGTTAAGTCCCAACGAGCTGTGCGACTGAATAACCAAACGAATAGTGATCGGGTGATACTGAATGGGAAAAGGTTTGTGATTATGAATAATTATACCTAAAGAAAAAGTTTGTAAATTACAGGGGCTTAAATGCAAATTAAAGAAAATTAAAAAGATAAATTATATTAAATAAATGCTATCACTATTTTTAAATTTTGATTTTCTTGATTTTTCTTTTATAAATTTAAATTAAAAACTACGTAACGCATAAAAGAAAATGTGAAATTGAAACAAGATTAATCCTAAAAATATAAAATGAAATTTTTACAAACCTAATGATAAGAGAAAATTTTGAGAAAAGAAAATTATTTTTATGACTATTTATTTAATTATTATTAATTAAAACTATTTTTACCTATTTAATAATACCCTAAAATATAAGAAAATATGAAATAAAGCTAGAAAAGTGAAATTATGACTTAGAAAATCTAAAATAACTAAAGATAATTTTCAAAACTAATTTTGTATTTTTCGATTATTTTCTATTTTCTATGAATTAAAAACTGCTTTTAAACTAATTAAATTGCTAAAATTACAAATTTAACTAAGAAAATCTGGAAAACTTATTTTTTGCTTTTATATTTATCTTAACCTAGAAAAATTGAAAACTTATTTTTGAAGCTTTTCCGATTTAATTGCAATAAAGACTAATTAAAAGTCCTAAAAACTGCTTTTAAATAAGGAAAATAGCAAACAAGATCAAAAATTATGAAAATTCAGGAAAAGTCTAAAATATTATTCTAAGTCTATGAAAATTAAGAAAACCTATGCTAGTGTGCTAGAAAATGCAATCAGAGGAAACCGCTTATGAATAAGACTACAAAATAAGCTAAAAGTCGCTTTCGTGTCCTCAAGCTACAAGCACCTAAACTAAGCTATAAATAAGTGAAATCAAATTAAATCAACTAAGCTAAACCACTGAATGTCAAGCTACAAAGATTTGGTGATTTAAACTTAAGCTAAAACCGCTTTTAGCTACTACTTTGTAGCTTGAAAATAAGCCACTCAAATAAGTCGAAACTCAAAACCAGATGTGGGATCCTAAACTAGACCTGGAAAGGGACTTATAAACCAAAAATCAGACCAAGGCAAGCTCTAATGAGCTTGTGGAGAACTCTACACAACCTCGTGCGCACTCGTTATCATCGAGTCAAGGCACATGGCACTTTGACCCAATAGACAAGCTAATTTAGAGCTTTTACAAAATTACTAAAATCTACAAAAATCATATTTCAACTCTTGACCAATTGAAGTTGTTAAGCCCAAAGTTTCACTTGAATTGATCCAATAATGAATCAATGAAAATCAACCAAGTTGGGTGAAACCGAGTTTTTCACATTTGACTTTTACACGTAAATGAGATTTTGACTTTAATGAGATTAATCCACCGAGCAGCGACTTGTAGTTGATATGAAATGATGAAATACAACTAATGAAAGTCGACTTACTACTTAATCTACCTATATGCAAGTTTTATAATCTAACGCTAACTAAAATGCAACTTAGATGATTTAATAGTTAGTTTGACTTTTACTAACCTAAGGTGCAAAATACTAACCTATTTTACCTTTACTTCCTCTAAACTTAACAAGTCGATGATCTAAAGCCTAATGCGCCTAACTTATCACAAAATTAACTCATCCAAACACTCCTTTATCTAGGCAATTTGAAAATTCACAAAGTAAATCATGTAATCAAAGCCATGTATCATTAAACAAAGTCACACTAACTTAATTTAATTTCGAAATTAACATAATAAAGCGGTCTTAAACAATAATTAACAAAGAAACTAATTGCACAAATTTTATACTAGAAATTTGAAAATTAAAAGAGCAATCGAGAACCTTAGTGAATAAGATGTAAATCATTCACATGTACTCTACAAGTTCTCCTGTGTCTACCCTAATGTCCAAAGAACAATAAAGTCTCCCTTTGACTTTCGTTGACCAAGATGGAATATTGCTTGAAATCGATTTCTAAGCTTACTAAAGCTATCTACAGCTTTAGTAAGCTTATTTGGATTAGAATTAAGCTACTTGAAGCTTGAGCTTTTAGCAAATTTAAAACTGATTTAAATAAGAAAAATGCAAAAACTGAAATTTGAGAGAACTTGAAATTGATTCTTAAAAAAAATTACAATTCACTGAACTTGCATAGTTTAATACAATAAAACTGGAAATTACAATTTAGAAGCTAATTTTAAACTTGGAAAATTAAAAACTACATACATAAAATAAAAAAACCAAAAACTACCCTCCTAACTAGCTTCTCTTCCTCCTTTTTTATAGCAGAAGTATTCCCACTTGTATTCTGAGCAAATCCCACTTGTATTTTGAGCCATTGGATGAGATGGGATGATATTGGCCGTTTGATGAAATTTTGGCGCCAAAAGATATATCAACCTGGGAAAGGTTTTGAGTGCGAGGAGAAGCTTTAAATGCATTTTGATTGTTGGGTGAGGTGGAGGATAAGGGGTGGTTGTGAGTGGAGGTGAGGTGATGGTCCGGGAGTTGCAGAGGAGTTGGTGAAGATGGGTAAAAGGCGGTTTATTTTAAACCGGGTGGGTTTGGTTAAATACTGACCGGGTTAAAGGTTGGGTAGCGGGTTGGATTGGGTATAGGTGGTGTTGGGCTTGGGTTTGGGTATTTAAGTGGTTAATGGTTTTGGGATAGATTGGACCAAGGATTTAAATTGGATACATTTAACAACTTAGGGACCAAAAGTGTAATTCTGAAAATCCAGGGACCAAAGCTGTGACATCTGAGATTGTAGGGACCATTCATGTAATTTCTGATAAGTAATCCAAGTGCCATTATTGACAATCTCCAATAATATAAGGGCCATTTTTGCCATTTTTGAAACTTGAAGGACCAAACTTGTAAATTCTCAAAACTTTTGAAATTTTTCACCAAAGGACTAATTATGACAACTTATGATTTCAAAAGGACCTTTGGTGACTTTTCTTTAAAATAAGTGCTCAGGACTATTTTGTCAAGATTTGAAAGTCGGGGACCTAAACGCCAATTATGCAAACTTAGCTCGTTTTCATCCGATTTTAAACATTTTGCATCCGAAACATATAAAATGCAATTTTGAGATATTTTCAAGATTTTGATGCATTTCAGCGTTTTAAATGTTTTGCGCTCAGATTGATTAAAACGATGAGATTTACACACTCATCAATCCCCACACTAAACTATTGCTAGTCCCTAGCAATATTTTGAGAAAACTTAATGGATTTGAATCTCTTTACCAAAAGCCATTACTTCGGAGTAGCCAAATGTTTCAGTTCAAGTAAGAACCTTGGTACAATGATAACCAAATGATTTTGAGCAAACCACCACTTTCAACGGTTTTGATTTGTCTTTACCGTAAGCCGCTTGCTCGGACTAGCCAACTCTTAGATAATATATACTATCTTTGGTGAGTCGACACCAATTATGGTTTTCCAATCGCTTTACCACAAGCCATAAACTTGCGGGCTAGCCAACTCTTCACTAATTAAAGATATGGTGAAATAACACCATACAATTTTGGGCAAATTGCAAGTCGTCAACGGATTTGAGATATCTTTACCAAGAGCCGTTTGCTCTCGGATTAGCCAATCCTTTTATTTTTACACATGGCGGATCGATAATCAGATGTTGAGTAAGTGCAAAACACTTACTCCAAAAACAATTTTGGCCAAAATGGGGAATGGGTGGTATAATTACATGATAAAATTCGTGAGAATTTCCCCACACTAGAAATGAATATTGCCCTCAATATTCAAAGTACCGGCTGTTATGCCAAACCGAGAACGTAAAAGGAAATTCTACGCCATTATTTGAATTTTTTTTTTTTTTTTTTTTTTGAGATGAAAACTTAAATACAACAGCGGGTGGGGCAACTCCCCCACACTAAGGTGGTAGAAAGTAGAAAGAAATCAGAAATATGGGTGAAAACCCATATAGTGTGCTACTGTTTTTGATTCCCGAGTCGCTAGCTTGACTCGATCCCCGCATTCATTGGTTCATGGGGAAAGCAACGTGGAACACCAATCTCGATCGGACTTTCGTTCACAGTGTTAATAAACATATGAACATCAGAAAGTTCCACACCGACGAGATACAACCGCGGTATTGTTAATAGTAGAAACTATAAAGGATGATACGGGGTCAAAGATGGTGTCCTCATTCGAAAGAGAAAAGGAAAGAGCAACCACACCATCGTGAAGAATGGAATAAAGATGCATGAGAATGCATGTCCATTCCTCATCGAAGAAGCAAATCACCATTTTTGACATTTTTAAGCTTAAACTTGAAGCTTATATGGTGATTGTCAATAAGATGTCCGGGAGGAAAGCCGGAAATGGTTCTTCAATTAATGATTTTCCGTAAAAAGGATGTCCCTCCGAATCAAAGTAAGTATTATCAATTCCTGTTGGAATTGACTCATCACTAAGTTGTTAGCCCGTTTAATTAACTTACAAGTTACAACAAAAACATTATAATAGTTGGCTGCTATTTTCATTTATAAACTATTATAAATTTCTTGAAAACCAACTATTTGTGTCTTATATTAAAAGAATTTAAAATAAATTACAGAGTAATTATTTGTAGCTTGGACAAACGAAAAGAAAATTAGAGAAAATACCAATAATTTAGTTGACTTTTACTTTCACAGTTACCAAAGAGGCCAAACTATTTTCACCCGATCCTTGAAGTTTTACCTAGTAAAATATTAATTTTGTACTATTTTAGTTTTCTCTCTCTTGTCCATTGTCATCTTCAACATCCATCTCTCCAACTCAACTGGTGCCCATTCCTTCCATTATCACCTCACGAATGTAAAATTGTAAACGCTAGAAATTTCTAAAACTTCTTAATTATATTGCTAGCCCACTGCTAGGGCCGACTCTGAATAGGAGGGTTTGATTAATGATATTCCTAATACTTTAGGCTTCCGGGGCTATATTTTAGTAGGCTTGTTGGGGGAAGCCTAGCACCCGCTAGTCACCCCATCCCCTCCACCCCTGCGCATATCCAATATTTAGCTCTGTTGTAAAAAACGGTCCAGACGGCCGATTAATCCTCGCATAATCGCTGATCGCTCACTAAGCGCCTTGATTTATCATAATCGGCCTATTTAATCGGTTTGATCAAAGATCGCTTAAAATTTGTCAACAAACCGATTAATCGAACAAAATCTGTCTAATCAGACAAAATCACTTAAAAATGGGTCTACAAACCGATTAATCAAAAAAATGGGTCAAAGATCGCTTAAAAATGGTCAACATACCGAATACTATCTATGTTTGACTTTAAACTTTGAAGAATTATGTATTATGTTTATATTTGAACACTTGAAATATTTGAACTTTGATGCCCTATGCTTATCTCATACATATAATATAATATAATATAATATCTAATATTACAATTTTGTGTATAAAAATTCCAATCCGATTAATTCCCGATTAATCGCTAGGCCCTACCCGACCGCCTCACTAGCGCCTAGCGATTTTTACAACCTTGATATTTAGAGTCTAAAACTTAACAAAACTGTCCCATCATCATATGTGCTAGGAAAACACCATGTCAGACAGTCAGTTAGGAAGAAGACCTCTAAATAAAGCTCAACACACATAACTACGACTTTATATCTCTATTAAAACCAAAACCAATTAAGCTGCCAAAAACACCAGAAACCACATCTTTTGACTAGACCAAAATAAGAAATAAGGACTACTTCCATGGGAAGAATATAATCCATTTCCTGCTATTACTCTGAAAAATACACAAGTGCTTCAGATGCCAACTGTACCAAATAACCATGTGACCACAATCTGAATCCTTCCACACAAGAAGAGTTACTTCCATGAAGAAAATTGGACCCTTTTCCTACCATGACTCTGAATAACATGAAACTTCCATATGTTAGCAGCCTCAAAAATTTGGGGAGAAGCATTGATACTTAGGCTTAGAACTCTAAGCCTAACTGTATCCTCAATCAGATTACAAACAGCATCAAAGGATCTAGCTTTGTCTTGAAAAATTCTCATATTTCTTTCGTGCCACACAAAATAAATAGCAGCACCAACGACCAATCTCGCAAAATATTCCAAGATTTATTGATGGGTCTTCTCAAGAAGAAATTTAAATTTCACCAACTGTTTGGAGTAAGATCCAATTTAGCTAAATTCTTCATTTTCGCCAAATTCTACCAGAAAATCACATTCAAAAAGATATGGTTATGATCGCCGGGCATTGCTTTGCAGAATGCACAAACCATATCATTTTTCTTCTCCCAAGCTCCCATAACATCATGTGTCTTTAGTCTACCTTGAATGGCCAACCAAACTATGAAAGCGTGTCTGGGATGCATTGACTGAACCAAACTAGATTCGCCCAAGGAACAAGGTTGCCAGTATCTCTAATATCATTCCACACTCTGGATACAGAGAAATCTCCATGTCTTCCATAAGACTTTATCTTTTTTCCTCATACGGTGAAGGGGAGGAATAACAAGAGCCCATCAAAAGTCTCGACAGAGACTTTGGCCAATTCCATTCCCCATTACGGATAACATCAGCAATTTTACAATCAAGAGATAAGCCCGACTGGAATATTTTACTTTTACTTGTAAAATTGCTGAGAGGACAGATAGGATGCCAGTTGTCAAACCATAACGACGTGGATAAACCATCACCAATCCTATGTATAATATGATCTCTTAGAACCCATCTGAACCTCAACATCTTCTTCCAGGCCCAAGAAGAACCCTCTTTCTCACTAATGTCTCAAAAATTTCTACCCTTTAACTTATATTTATGGATCCATTTAACCCAGAGGGATTCTTTATGAGTTATAAGGTTCCAAACATGCTAAGCCATTAGAGCAATGTTACAATTTTCAAGCGGTTTTATGCCTAATCCACCTTCAACCTTAGGTTTACGAACATCGCTCCATTTAATTTTTGCTTTGCCCCTCTTGAACTCCCAGAGTTGCATAAGAAATTCCGCATAATCCTCTCTATTTCATATAGTAAGATCGGGATCTTGTTTAAGATCTTATTCCTTTTAATAAGATCTTGCAAAAGAGCGACTCGTTTTCGCTTTACATAATCGTAAAATCGAAAGATTCTTAATAGTTATGATTTCTACCCTTTGCGTAGTAGTAAGTAGAGTTGATTCGTTGAACGGCATATGTTTTCAGAATGTTGCCTCTATTGGAGTTGGTTATTATGTGAAATAACGATCCACCTAGTATTTAACTTATCTGATTTGTAAACGATCTAGTAAAAGTAAACCCTATCATTTCTCATGTTTTAAATCCAGAGAGAGTTATTTTCACATAAGAAACTTTTCTTATATACCAAAGGACTCATCTCCACCATCCATCTAAAAAAGAAAATCAATTACCGAGATTAAAACATTTTATTATTTCACCTATTTTTATAATTTAAATATCTCTTAAACCGTTAATCGTTAAGCAAAAATAATTACACCATCGCGACGAAGATTTAATTATTTTTCTAGACAAGACTTTGATATACTTTCGAAAAAGAAAAAAATCATTTTTTCACGTTTTTCATTTTTTTCGCTTTTCTTCAAACCGGAATTAGCATGAAATATTATATACGATTTAACACTAATTTGAAGATCACATGTGATAGTGATGTTAAATCACATATGATATGTAATATAATATATGTGATGTTAGTGTTAAATCATATATGATAAATCACATATGATATCTTATCATATATGATTTAACACTATCATCACACGCAGATTCAAATTAGTGTTAAATCATATATGATTTTTTCACGCAAATTTCAAGAACGTAAAAAAGAAAAAACTTAAAAAAGTGAAAAACACGAAAAAAAATTTTTTCGAAAATATATCACAGTCATTTATCTATGAAAGATAATTAAACGTTCGTCGTAATAAGATATTTTTTCGACGACGATTAACTGTTTGAAAGATACTTATATTTGAAAAAAAAAATGAAATGGTTTTTTTTTAATTGTTGGGATTAATCTCATCTATCCGATCTAATAAAATGAATGATGAAGATTGATCTCTTAATACGTAAACGTTTTAAAAGTTATCATTTCGTTAATCATTTTTAAATCTAATCCTATCATTTCGTTAATCATTATTTATAAACTATTTGTTTTATCTAAAATACTTATAATTTTCTAAGATTTTATAAAATATTTAAAATTGCGTTTGGCAAGTCTATTCAAGAAAAAAAAAAACAAAAAAAAAAAAAAAAAAAAAAAAAAAACATTTTTACCGTTAATTCGTTAACTATCTAATAAAAACAAAATATAAATAGTCGCATCTAAGGCGCGGACAAGATTTCGACTTGTTATATACGTAGACGCGTTTGCGTTGACGTTGACTTGGTATAGATCGAATTACAGGTCTTCTTCTCTCTTGCTTCCTCAATGCTCATTACTTTTGTTAGTTATTTTTATATATCGTACACAAAGTTCCAAGATCATCTCTAAAATTTCACACGAATCTGAAAATATGTATGCTAGTAACGGACCTCCATCATTGTCATCCACCGGGATGAACAGCTACACTGAGGATACGACTATGATGGAGGCTAGTTATGACCATGTTTACATACCACCTCCTTCATACAGTGGTGTTGGCCACGGCCAAGGGACATCACATAACCAGCTTCACGATACGACTACGAACCGTCAGCTGGCTCAAACCGCTGAGAGCGTTGAGGAGAAGAAAGCTCCATCGTTCACAGATTTTGGCCATGGTCAAGGGAACTCTTACACTCATGATGGGAATGCAATTCGCGAGGGTGATGGTCAAGCACCGTCTGTTGGTGCTATGACTAGGGCTACTGTTTCTCAGCCTTCTGGTGGTGTGGATCCTTATAGTGGTGATCAAGCAGCACCCAGTCGTGGTGCTTTAAACAAACGAGAATCATCTCAAACTGGAGGATCTTCCGTGGTGTTTGAAGGTGCTGATGTGCAAGAATTTGTCGGGATGAGTTTGGTTGGAAAGAATTTCCGCAAGTTCTATCCGAATGCATACTACAAGGAAAAGGATGGTGATAATTAATTTGTTTAACTATCAATTTTCTGTTTTTGTATTTGTGATCTTTGAATTTAAGAATTACAGAATTCATGTGTGCATCTGTATCTTTTAACTACAGCAAATCTGTTCTTATTTATATCATGATGAATATGCTCCAGATTATCCTTGTTATTCCATCTGTAAATTGAAAAATCAAATTCATAAGAAAAGATACCACATTGGAGAAAAGAGAGGGATGAGCTCATAAACGAAAAATTGTGTAATCTATATATAATGCTTCCTCTTTCTTTTCATCTTTGATGTTCTGTTTGCGAGCAAGCTTTTCTTCACTGTCTCAACATGTGAGGATTTGGTTACAAACCCTGGATCTAGATCAGGAAAAGTCAGTGATTCACATGTGGATTCATATGTTGCTTGTCTGTCTGAATCGTCTTTGCTTTGCCTTGTAACATACACTAGACTTTAGTCACAAATCTGGTTGATTTATTCAAGATGTCCAAAAATGCGGTTATTTAACCTTTGTACATTTAGGTTATTAGACCCAGGAAACCTGATACTCGGGTCCTTATCATCACCCGATTGATTAGATATACGTTTACAGATCACAACTGGTGACATGACCTTATTTATCTATGTGACACAAAAAATATACACCGATTACATTAATATAGTTTATGCTGTTTTTGAAAACTTTGTATTATTTATATGGTAGGGGCTGTTTGGTTTTCTGGTTCGTGAGAGACACACAATATCAGCACACACAACACTTTTACTTTTATTAATATTACTTGACTTGATACAAGAGTATACACATACTACTTATAGTTACTACTTACAACACAAATACATAACTTCTAATAACTGAAGACATAACTGCTTATTAGAACTGCTATTTTGAAATTCAAACACCAACAAACTGTGAGTTCACTTTCCAGCTATCTTGAGTTGTGACTTGAGTTCATCTACAGTTTTATCAATTCTCTTAAGTTTCTGGTTTGGGACAACTCTAAAATGCGTTGGTTTGAACAGGAAAAGTTAATTCCAGGTTCGAACAGAGTGCATGTGAGCAATTTGGAAATCTACCAATTTAATTTAGTTTTCAATTACTGCGGTTGGCACTTGTATTCGATAAATGTATTGGGGAAAAAAATGATGTGTTCATGAAGAGAGAGGAAGGTTTGATTAAGTCGAATATCACTAAGTATGGGCTTGTGACCATTTCATGCATACCGTATAAATCACTTGAGTTTAGTATCAAGACCATTTCAAACTTCAAATCCAGCAAATGTCTCAAAAAGAGTTCTCGAAGCTGAAATTGTTATCAGTAAAAGAGTTCAAAAACTTAACATGACCTTTCACTTATGTACTCTACCTTTAATCTTTATCTTTAATATATATACAAACAAAAAACACATTTGCTTAAAAACTTTTAAAATAAGAACTGTGAAATTACTAATCTACCCCAACACCCAATTTGTTAAAATATTATATTTTACACCTATACATTTTCTTTCCATTACTACTTATAAGTTAAAAGCTTGACCAAATATACAATATTCATCAATTTCATACACGAAACACTTGAGCACAATTTTGCAACTATAATTATTTGTTTTTTAAATTTCCGACGCTATGTCTGCGGTATTGGCTAGTGTTACTAAATGGGTTACCAATATTTATTCTTGTTTAGCATCATAAATTTTCTTGTTGCTGTTTGCACTGTTTCTAGTTCATTTACTTCATCGTTGCAACATTCTGTTTACCAGACAACCCATGAAAGAGCCAAATTCTGTATGATGTAACCACATATCAAGAATTCGGGTCAGTTGTTAGAAATTAGCAGAATCAATCAATTAAAAAATGTCTTCTCTTTACAAATATCTCACCTTACAAAAGTATGTGCATTCAAATTACAAGAAAAATGACTAAAAGATTGGTTTCTTAAGCATTCTACTCTCCCTTTGGAAAAGAAATCTAGAACCATATAGAAAGCGACCCACGAGAGGAAATTTAGGGCTACCAAATATAATGTATGTGACAACAGCAAAAGAACTGATAAAAATTGGTATCCATTTTGAATTGTGTTGATAAAGTAGCAAGAAGTTGATAATGAATGTGAGGATCATGGTCGCTATGGACATAAAAAGTGATCCTAGACATAACATCAGCTGTTGGGGCAAGGAAATCATGAAATCATGTTCAGTGTAATCAGACCCGAGGATAGACAAGACCATGAGGATTGAGGTAGTGGCGGTTATAAACGACAAACCGTCAAATATTATGAAAATTTTGGAAAGTTCTTTTCGAAGGAATATAGGCATACCAGTTACTTGGTCATATCCACCTGGAAACGTAAATGCTGCTGCAAATGTAATGGTTGCGATTAGTGAAGCAACCACCATTAACTGAGCAGCTGTTTCTTTCATCCACTCTTCCCCTTTGGAAAATAAAATTTTGTGGTTCTTGGTGAACACTTCATGCGGTGTTAGACCAGCTGCGTTCTTCTTTTCTCGAAATGGAGGAGGGAGTATGGCTTCTACTTGCTAAAATCACAAAGATTACAGCATTATTAATTATTAAATAACCATTATAGAACACAAGAAAATAGGAAGTTTTGGGCACACAAAATTATTAGTTTTATTAGTCATTTCCAAAAATAGTACTTACTGAAAAATAAAACTATAATGTACGTGTTGAAAAAGTTCAAAATTATTATGCAACCGAGGGAAAGAATTAGAGTTATATGATTAGTACAACAGGTTAATTAAGAGGTTGTTGATTGATGGTTCTTCGCTTGGCTTTTATCACTGGTATCATATCCATACGCTTTTTGCCCTTCTCAATTCTTAGTGTTTTCTCTCCTAACATTGAGGACTATTCCTTCATCAAATGTCACTGTTAACTGATAGCTTTTTAATTGTTGTGTTAGCTATCTAGGTCTTTTTTATTTTTGGTTTGTATCATATGTATGAAATTCTTTTTTCTATCTAGGGTGAGCTTTATTAATTTGTTGCACTAGGTTGTCTTGTCTTATTCAATACCAAGTTTCCACATTTTATACAGGGGTGCCGTAGTGGTGATAGGCTTATGACTATCATTACTAAATTGTGGGAGTTCATAACTTTTCCTGCTTCATGCAAACAACCCTAATGTGGCCACACCAACCTTCCCAAAAAGGGAGTGCTTTACCTAGTCTGTATCTGTGTGGCGGTGGGCTCAAAGTAGATCAAAAAGTAAGAAACCATAG
This sequence comes from Chrysanthemum lavandulifolium, assembly GCA_022545495.1. Classification (NCBI taxonomy): domain Eukaryota; kingdom Viridiplantae; phylum Streptophyta; class Magnoliopsida; order Asterales; family Asteraceae; genus Chrysanthemum; species Chrysanthemum lavandulifolium. Next base: position 125,474,112 of record CM040244.1, on the reverse strand, counting down.
TTACCCAAAAAAGAAGGAAAAAAATACATGTTTTCAACCAATTTAGGTACGTTAAAAACTGCATATTTGGGTTGGATTTTACAATATATGAAATGAAGCTGCTTTTATTGAAGATCAAAATAAAGGGCATGTAAAGATTGCTAAAGAGAAGAATATCATTTGTAAGTGATCAAACAGCCCAAAAGCCTTACTAAAAAGATTTACCTTAAACCATAACGTTTCTAAATGTAGTTGCAGACCCACTCCTGGGATGTTCTGTAGCCTGTTAATCTTTGCACTCTCTCCAGCTAAATGCAACATATTGTTTCCATTTGTGTCTTCAAGAGTAATTATCAAATTCCTGAGTGAGCCTATGTCATATAACAGATTGAAGATACCCTCATGACGATGAGACACAGCAACGTGAAATATACTCTGGTTATGATCATTTACCTCCCGTACTAGATGTGGATATTGTCGGATAACCTCAACTACAAATGCGGTGTTTCCCATTTCTACAGCAAGAAATAGTACTCGAGAAGAGTATCTCTTCTTTGCATCTTTCCACGTTGTTGCATTTTCAACTGGCGGCCCTTTGAATAGGTTAAATATTCTAGCAGGCATTTTTGCAATGTTGTCTGATATAGTTCTAAGCAATAGCAGAGTTTCTTGCTGTTCCTTTTCAGAACGTGTTTGCTTTTCATCCCCCTTAGTTTCGTCAGGCGGCCCTTTTATTATATCGTCAATTTGAGACCTTGGCAATTTCACTATCTCTGCCCAAATGATTCTAAGTAATTGCAGTGCATCACTTTCCATATCAGGAATTCCAAACTTCAGTTGACAAACTGCAAAAACTAAAAAACCAAAATATATGCTATTATATACTATTTATATCTGCGACATGGTTGTTAATTATGAGTATGCTCTGTTTAATACAAAATTTCTTTCAGAAAGTGTTTTATCAAAAGGCTTTTACGGATCTAGAAACTAAGAGACACCCTCCATTTACCGGGGTAAAACCCTTTACCCAAAGAAAAAAAATTAGACATCCCATTTTCAGAATTTAGCAAAAGGTAGAGTCATTCTTTTTTTATAATCCGTTAGCCAACTAATGTGCTTTTTTCCTTATGCTAATAATAACTAAAATTTCGATTTCGAGTTTACCATTAAACAAATTTATTGGTTACTTATGAATAAATTGGGACGTTGATATAATGTTTCAAGATTCTTATCGCTCAATGTTTAATGCACTGCCAACCTAACAAAGCAGATGTCTAAATAAATCAATGGAACCATCGCAGACTAATTAGTTTAGCAGTATCCATAAAAGTCGACCCATTCATCAAATATGTTGAAGAGAACATTCCAAGGATTCAATCCTGATATAAAATTTAATGTGTAAAAATAGACTAATGTCCTGTAAGTACAATGCTGAAAAGTAAATAGAAACTGAAGAAATCAGACACTTACATGAACATTTGATTTTCCAGAAAATATTAGTCCGTACTGCATCAAATGCATAAGGTTTTCGAGCCAATAGTCCGAGTACACTCCCATTTATAGCAAGTTCAGGGCAGTCGGTCACAATTTGTAACGCAACATCTACAAGATATTTGATGGCCAATGGATAAGAACAACTTTATGACAAATGCAACATAACTAAACAAACCAAAATATCAGCTATAATCTCATTAGTTATTCAGAATGAGAAGCAAACAGCTATGCCCTCGTATATATAACTATTTTTATGGAAATGTAAAGACTTAACGTAGATAATTGTATTGCTACTGCACTTAGTGGTATTAATATACATATATATCATAACATTATGCAGATATTTGATTTGCAATATTTTTCAAACCCAAACTTCTTTTGCAAATGAGTTTAGTTAGACACAAAAATCACATCTTCCAGAATTTTCATATGCACGAGAATTAGTACATGCTTACCAAATAGATTGGACTCGACGGATTTCTCAAGAACACAAACCCGACTCTGATGTGTCCAGTAATCACCAGTCATTTTGTGCGAATTTTGATACAGATACTTCACCATCTCATGTTTTCCATACAAAGCCGCCATGTAGAGTGGCATCATTCCTTGACTGTCTGGCATATCGAGCAGAGCAATATTCTTTTTCACCAAAATCTTTGCTATTTTAACGTGTCCAGCCATAGCTGCTAAACAGAGGGCTGTTTGACCATTCATATTTTGAAGTTCTAAATCTGCTTTTTCCATCAAACTCACCAAATATTCCACAAACCAATATGACTTTCCTAAAACAGCAATATGAAGTACCGTTTCACAACTTTCCGTTATGCTACACCGTACGAGCTCCGGACGCCTGTCAAGTATGATTTTCGCAGCCTTCCAATCGCCAGTTATCGTTGCTTTATACGTAGGAACCAGAATCTCATTGTAGTCTTCCCTTCCTTCAGATTTAAATACTTAAAACATCAAATTACATATCTCGTCCTGTCCTCTATGAGAACTTAAACTCGAGAGTACAATGAAAAAAGTTTTAAAATTTGATGTAGTGCTCGGGAGACAAAAGAAGATTTAGAACTTAACTCAAAACAGATTATTCATTTTCTGGTCAACTATAATATGGCAAACATTCTCTAACAAGTATTTTGGAAACACATATAATATGGCAACAATTGGTTTCTTTGATAAATAAAATATATATATATTATTAAAAAAAACGTACCAACAAGAAGATCCGGACGAGGAAGATTTAATGGTGGTTGATCATGTGAAGCAGAACGGAAGTTAAACTGATGTTGATGCTCCTGATGACTTCCACTTGAGTTATTCATTTCTCTGAGTGAACCCATGTTAGTACTATTTGTACGGTTGTTCATCTTTTCTTTTAATCTTGTGCATTGTTAGTATATCACTATATCTATATCTATAATACTATAAGATATAAGACCTAGCTGTAAGTCTATAACCCCATCATCACACTAAGTATAAATGTCTTTCTTGTAACAAGGTCAAATATCTTTATCATAACATTATCATATCTCAATGTTTTAATTAAATATCTAAAGCACTGATCTACTTTCGGCCGGACACTACACCGCATGTTTTTTTAATGTATATAAGGAGTACATTTTAAGAATATACTTGTGATAAAATATCATAAAGTAACTACAAAATTAAACACCAAAAAGTTTTATCACAACTGATTTCAAATTGAGATATAAGTGGTGTGTATAGGATTTGCTTCTGACAATAAATAGATAAATTTATCTATATGGGGTAAATACTAAATACTAGGGGTGATTTCAACTTTTTTATTAGACCATACGTTTGGGCGGTTCTTTAGTTACATATAAGAGAATTGAAATTAGACCGAAAATCCACCCGAGTACCTCGATCCACCTTTTTATGTCGTTCAAATATACGCTTTTGATATTCTATATTGAACGATCAATTATATAAAAACTATCAAAATGCTAGGATAGGAGATCACATGGTATAAGAGATGGCGTTACAAGGGTTAGAAAATTACAAAACACAATTACAAAAGGATTTTTATATTTATTAGAGATCCAATTATATGAAAGGATTTTATATCATTTAAAATAAGCTCCTTCCTTGGTCTTTTAAGCTTCGAAAAGAATCTCATTCCTAAAGCGCCATAAAATCCAAAACGTTGACCGAACCACGCCATCAAATAACTGATATAACTGGGACGACAAATTAGAACGGCCCGTGAGGGAAATCATTTCGGTAAGACTTGAGAGATGTAAGTCTTCAAGTTGCCACCATCTAAAGACTTGAAGCCATGTATCAACCACAACCGAGCAGTTAACTAACAAATGTCTTTCCGATTCGATGTCATCATCACATATAGGACATCGAACCGAATTTACATCAAACCCTCACTGGTCTAGATTTAAACGTGTTGGGAGTCTTTCGCTCCAAATCCGCCAAGAGTTTATGTTAACTTTACGAGAACCAAATTGCTCCATCTTGTACGTTCTGGAAATGGAGGAAGGGTTGCTATGTTGACGAGCTGACGAATAGATTTAACAGAGAAAATTCAGGTGTTGCTTTTGATATTCTATATAATTAATTGTTAATATGCAATTGGTATTTGTTAGGTAAACATAGAGTTTTTAACCGACTAATGGTCTTTTAAAAACTTAATTACCATTGTATGTTGTTTAGAAAAGTACCGCTTATTTTATGGTATTTCCTATCGACTTTTAACGTGGCAAATTTCTTCTTCATTTCTTGTATCCAATAATAACGTGGCAACAACATTAAAGTCACAAACATACAAAAAATAAATTGATAATAACACATTAAATTAAATTAGCATAATCGTCATTACTCATATTAACAAATGAAATAAGGATAAACGACAAAAATATCACTAACATATGACCATGTTACAAACAATGAGTTTCTCAAGTAACTAAAATGCAATAAGAATCAAACTTAAACAAAACACATGAATAAATCATGCAAAACTAATTTAATAAATAAATAAATAAATAAATTAAAAAGATTAATATTTTTAAACTAACTAAAATCCATCATAATTAATCATAGATGTTGATTCAATTCGACGATGCAAAACTAATACATCAAATATTTTATTGAATCTTTAACGAGGACTTTTTAAAAATGGAATGATTAGATTCACAACAAATAGTGCATGAAAAAGTCGACTGGGTTTCTAGTTTTATATTTTTGGTGTTCTAGTTTCTTTTAGTAATTGGCACAAAAACACATGTTGTGTTTAAGATGAAACATACATAACATAGAGTAGTCAATATTTTTTTTTAACAAGTTATATAATCGTAAATAAGTTTTTTAAATAGCATTACTTGGTTAAAACGCGCTTCTCACTCCGTTTTAAATTGTCAACTTTTTTTCAAGATTACTTGAATTAATTATTC
>CM040244.1:125448535-125469117 GCA_022545495.1 Chrysanthemum lavandulifolium | reverse complement strand
TAAGCTCATCAAAATTTGCATGAATCGTTTCCATAACTCGCTTTGTACGACGATTCCGCATCCGGTAACCTTTAGAATTCTCACAAGACTCCAATAAAACTCTAATTTCAGCTTTGGCTTTGAGCTTTCCAAAGTCATTACGATCATTATTCGGTAGCAAAGGAATCCAAATACATGAAAGTGTTTGAGATTCGGTTTTCGGTTGTGGATAAGCTCAAATGGTGTTTTGTTGTGGCGTTTGGTAATCATTGAACGATTACGAGTGTAGCATGCGTTGACACGGCTTGACTCACAAGTAACTGAAGTTTAGCATTGATTAACATTGTTCTTGCAGCTTCCACTAACGCACGGTTTCGTCTTTTAACAACTCCATTTTGTTCGGTGTACGTGCAATAGATGTTTGATGCTCAATTCCCACTTTCTCATAAAATGCACGAAGAGTTTGATTAACAAATTCAGTTCCTTTGTCTATTCGACTTGTCGATCGTGTTCGAGTGAACTTGAATTTTCGTGAGAAAGGTGATGATCATCTGTGGAGCTTGATCTTTACTTCGAAGAAAATAAACCCAAGTCCATCTTGAGTAGTCATCTACAAATTACCAAGATGTAGCATTTGCCATTAATCGTCTGCACGCGCATCGGGCCACACAAATCCATGTGAAGAAGATGAAGCACATGTTGTGAGATGTGTTCCACCTTAGAAGAAAAATGAGCACGAGTGCTTTTTCCTTGTTCACAAGCTGAGCATAGGTGATCTTTAGAATACCGAAATCTTGGGAGACCTTCAACAAGTTTGTATCGTGCAAGATTGGTTATGGTCTGAAAGTTTAGATGTGAAAGACGACGGTGCCATAGCCAGGATTTTGTAGATGTAGCCTTGGAAAGTAGACAGATGGGAGATGAAGCAATCATGTCTTGCATTGAGATTGTGTAAAGACTTGAAGTGCGTTGACTAGACATAAGATCGTTTCCTTGTAAATCACGAATGAAACAAGTTTTCTCCCTAAAGGCAACTTACAAATCTCCATCACAAAATTGACCGATCGAAAAGAGATTCGACCGAGACCTTCCACATAATAAACTATGCTAATTTCGATGTTCCCATTGATGTAATCTCGAAGCCCATGATAGCGCAAGTGATCATTCCGAATCGACGGTGCCAATGAACTTTGATACAAAGTTTGATAACAATTGAGATTACTGTCATGTGTCGGGAACATCCGCTATCAAAAACCAGAGGATGATCAGATCACCGCATTCAACATGCACGACACGGATGGAATAGAAGTAGATGTGGAACCCAAGAGTTAGAGGGTTCCGAAGAAGTTATAGGTGAAACACACATGTTTATGATTTTAGGTATCCATGTAAATCCAAGTGTATCCATTTCTGCCATCTCCAACTAGTCTTAGCTTTGGTCTTAGTGAATGCACTAGGTGATAAGTTCTTCCTAGGAGGTGAAGTGGGTTCTAAGGGTACATCAATGATTAAAGCAGGAGCACTAGAAGGCGGTTTACCTAGCACAGACTTAGAAGCATTAGTGGGCCTAGAGGTATTCCGTTTTCTATTATTCCGCTTACGATTCAAGATAATCTTAGCAACACATTTATCATGACAACCAGAAAACATACTTTTACAACAACCAACGCAAGAAGCTTCAAAATTAATATTTAAAGTACTTAACGGTTCAGCATTCGTTACAACACTTTTTCCATTACATTTGTCAGACGCAATATCTAAAGTGGGTGCAACTTGAGATTTATTCAAAGTCCTAAGGTGTTCTTCTACTTCAACATTCTTTATTGTTCTTTTCTGACGTTGCAACTTCCTATTTTTCCTTGTATTGCTCCTAGGCTGTGAAGTGCAGGCATTAGGAAAAGAGGCAACTATTCCTGTTTCAGAAGAGGGAAGCACATTAGATTCTTGTGGTTTGTCATTAGATGTTCTAGAGTCATTTTGAATCTGTTTAGGTGCAGGTACTACAGTGTTACTATCCCTATCTGGCTTAAGTTTCACCAATTATGCCTTTAGATCATGGATTTTGTGTAACAAATCTAGATTTCCAGAACGAGTGAGCCCTTCTCGTCGTAAAACATCTTTGGTATATGCAAGATGATTATCAACATCTTTTGACGCTTGAGAACGAGTCTTTTTGAGTAAATCAAATATGACACCATATTCCTGTTTGACTTTTGACATTTCTTGTTCATATTTTGAAATTTGACACTTCAAAGACACGCTTTTGATCATCTAGTTGCTCAAGTTTTGGATTAAGAGTTTTGGTTTGCAATGGTTTAGTTTGTCTTTGAAGCGAGTTCTCGATTTTGACAATCTTTTGACACCATTGAAGACGACGTTTTGAATATGAGAGCTCATTTAACAAACGTTCATTTTCAACTTTTAAAGACGTGATTTGTGACACATTATCAAGATTCTCAACATTTTGAACATAATCAATGTAATCAGCAGAGATATAATCAAATGCATATGCAATGTAATGTAATAACACCACATTATGGATATCAGACTGAGATAACATCTTCCAAGAGTCGATCAACATCTTTTCGTAACATTTTCTTTTACGCTTTGTATTTGAAATAGATGTTTCGTTTTCTCAAAACTATTTTCATCACCCAAGTTCCTTATGAAATTCGCTTTCCCAATACAATGCACAATTTTTCAAATTTTGAACATGGGGTAAAATTCTTTTTCGAAAATATTTCTTTGTTCTCGCTCGAGGCGATTGAAAATGTTCAACTTTTATTTCGTAATGAAATTCAATCTCACGTTCTAAAAGTTTGATGTCGAAGGAAAGTGTCAAAATATCTAAGAATTTGACGACTTTGGTATTGATTTTACTTCGAGTGAAGGTAAAGGACCATTAATTTGTGCGAATTAGATTGGGGACCAACATTAGAAGACTCGAACATAGGTGTGATAACCCAGGTGTGTTAGAAGTATCCTTTTGTGCGACGAAAGTGGCGATTTTGAATAGTTAAATAGTTTGTTATAAACAACATTTTCTAATTTTGATCGACTCTCGTCTTCTGCATCTAATTCCTCTTTACGGTTATATTCAAAAACACTCATAATGGAATCATCAATTCTATGTTCTGCACTGTAAACTTCCGAATTTGGTTTGAATGCTCTATTTGAAAACTTAGGTTTGTAATCAGCAAGATTCGGTCCATATCCATTTGGATTTGGTTTGAAAGTAAACTTTTGAATCGTTGTAATTGATTCACCATGTTTGTAAACAACATTTCGAAACTCTTTGATTTTGTTTTGTAAGTTGACAATTTCCTCAAGATAGGCATCTATTTGTTTCGTTGAATGCTTTTGTACTCGAGAACTGTTTTGACAAGTTAACAACTCGGACTTGGCTTTTGAGTTTCCAAAGTAAGAGCGTTAAGTTGTTGTTTATGATCATATTTCGCTTGTTCTATTTGAGACAACAAAGCATTCTTGGATGCGACTAAATCACGATCCGGTGTTCTAATGATTTTTTGTTTTGGTAAGATTTAGCAAAAGCGACTTCAATACCTTGTTCACGTTTTCTTAAGTTTTAAAAGCGTTGAGTTGCCTTTTAAGCATTCAATATCCCGGTTAACAGTACATTTTATTTTTAATTGTTGATTGAGTTCACAACATTGTTCCATTCGGATTTTTGGTCATTAAGTAAGAGGTCAATATCCGGATTAGGCAAAAGTTCGGTGTGTTCAACGTGAGTCTCAACATGATCATTATTCGATCCTCAAGTATAACCACGAGTCAACTTGATTATCAATGGTAACCATGAGGTCATCTTGATCGTCAAATATAACTCTTGGATCTAGTTGAGTATCATCGAATGAGATGTGGACGGCTCATGTTGAACATTCCGAGCCTCGTCGGATTCGGATGTTGGCGGAGATATTAGATCAATGATGAATATGGTTTGATCGGTACACGAGACAAGCCGTCGGTGTCATACACTGGGCTGTGTCACTCATGTGGAGTTCGTGCATGTTTGCCATCAACATAACTTCTTGCATTAGCCTGCAAGTCCTCTATATCATCATCCGAGTGCGCATCGCCATAAAACTTTGTTCTTTGTTTGTGAGGGTTCCACCACTTCATCCTTGAGAGCCAAAAGTAGAGCCTCTTTGTGATAAGCACTTCCTCTAGTCCTCGGTTTTGGGCATGCATTAGCCGGTGACCTTCTCATTACAATTATAGCAACAAAGACCATTAATCACATTCGAGCATTACCTGCTCAACCACTTGAGCTCTTTATTGTTGTGGAGCACCCATGTTATTCCTTCCCATTGCAATAAATCCTTGACCACCGCCCATCCGACGAACATTTCCTCGATTACGAACTTCAACACGTCCATTGTTAACAACAACCCGATTCCTTGTGTTGGATGAGGTACGAATGCGATTGTTGGATTTGTTTGAGTATCGGCGAAGGCTCTAGCAATCATGACAAACCCTTGCCGCAATGCTTCAAAGCTTCGTATCCTCATTAGATTCATCGTAAAGTGCTTGATCATTGTTGTTGTTGTATGGAACCAATTGAGTTTCTTGAGATTGGTGCCGTGACGGATCATAAGGTGTTATCTTAGCGAGATGGTTGAGCGGCGAGTTGTGGAGGATTTGTGAATACAGTTTGTAAATTCAGGAATTGAGGATAACAAGTTTGAGCCCACAAAGCTAGTTGTTGATTATCTGGAAGTGAAGGTGAAACAGTTTGTCCACGGATAACCCTTTCTTTGTCCACTTCTTTTTTATGGGGCTTCAAATAGTCGTACAACAATCCGTAAGTAGCATGATGAAGATTCTTCATTGACGGATGAAAATGACATATTTTCCCAATCGGGACCAAGACTACTCAGAACTTAGTGTTGTGACAATTCTTGGCATGATGATGTTGTGTTTGTCTAAGTCATTGATGATGTCGAGAATCGATGATGATATGACTTTAATGTCTCTCCGGTTCAATCATGAAGTGTTCATAAGCCAAGTAGATTTTGGATTCCATGTCTTCTTGATTGAGTTCAGGCCTTCCATGAGAAGATGAATATGTTCCACATTGCTTTAGCGATCTTTTGAGCATCAACACTTCAAGGATCGGATTGGGTAATCCCAAAAGGATATATTGCATTGTTAGTTCATCGGCTTCAAAATGTAGAAGTTCATCGCCAGTGAGGTCAGTAAGACTTGCAATGTTGGTGACATCACCTCTTGGTGGATTAGCATTTGGATCTCCGGTGTAACGACGGTGAGGCATCCGAAATGGACCTTCCGGGATGACCTTCTTTAAGAACTTTCCATGTGGCTTCTTTAGATCACAAAACCTAAAGAACCTAATCACCCATTGATTGTAGTTTCGGGAGTGAGCATTGGAGGTCTATCAAGTGATCCACCTCATGAATGGATTGTTGGCTACTTAAAGCTTCACACATCTTTGCAAACCAAGACGGTTCCTTCATAGTATTCCTGGATGGATGTTGATTGTTATAGTTTGTGTAAGGGTGTACTTGAAGACTAGGTAGTGGTTGAATCATTTGTGGTTGAATTTCTCCTGGAGTAAATTGTTGTTGATAAACTTGTTGTTGTAGATTGAATTGTTGTTGTTGTGGACTGAGTTGTTGTTGTTGTTGTTGTAGTTGAGGATACACATGAGGGAAGTAGTTAGAGTATGGTGGTTGAGACATCTTGAAACTTGTGTTGTAGAATGAATCTTTGTAGTCGAATGAAACGTTGTTGATGAAGTATCCTTAGGCGTAGAAAACAAGCGTAGGCAAAGAAAGACCTTAGGCGTAAAAACACCAACTTACGCATAAGAGGTTAGCTTACGCGTAGGGTTAATGAAACCTTAGGTTATGCGTAAACTAAAGACTTAGAAGTAAGAAACTTATGCTTAATATTTCCTTAGGCGTAAGATGTGCTTATGCGTAGGAAATGCTTAGGCGTAAGATTTTTTACTCGTAAGCTTTTATGCTTAGGCGTAAAACTAGGGTTTTATCCCAAAAATCCTTTACACTTTACCAGTGTAGAAGATATCCAAAGTCGAAGTGTTTTCAGGCTTATCCAAGCAAGAAAATACTTAGTAAACCAAGAACACTGAAGATCAATCCTTGAAGAACTTACATGTAAACTTAGGGTTTACTTATGCGTAAAAATTAACCAAAACTGATTTTCAGCCCAAAGTGTTTCTAAACTAGATTTTTGTGATGAAACAGCTTCAATATCACCAAAATAACATAAAAGTGTGAAACTTGATGATCCAAAACTTTGATACACCTTACGCGTAGAACAGACCACACGATTAAAATCAAGCTTAAAACCAATGAAATACACGTAAAGTTTGAAACTTTTTGCCAAAAACTTAAACTTTATCACCAAATAACCTTTAAAGTACAAGAATCTTGAATTTTAAAGTGAAAAAATCAAAGCTTTTTGCGTATGAAAATTTGTATACCGAGAGTTACGCGTATCACAAAAAACCTTCAAAAACAAAATCGTTTCACCCAACTATTTGGCGATTGATACCACTGTTAGGTTCCCATATTTGTAACACAAGCATCAATATAAGAAGTAAAGAAGAAGAATGGATCGGATGAAACACGAGCACACTTATGCGTAAGAATGAGAGAATGTTTAAGCTTAGGATAAATGTGAAAGTGAACAACCAACCTTCAAGTGAAGGTTTACAAGATTATTTATAGGAGGGAACTAGGGCAACACACCAAGTTCCCATCCTTTTCTTATTGGGCTTTGGATAGTGATAACGCCTAAAATGAACATGTTTTTAGTAGCGTTATTGTTGGTTTTGTGCATGATAATCGGCTATATTTACTCATAATTGTTGCAAAAGTGCAAAAGATGCGTATTGTGTATGTATATGTAGCCAGGTATCACGAATGATGAAGAAATGAAGTTTTTATGCACATTTGGAAGATTCCCAAGGAAGGAAGTCGAGCAAGGAAGCTTTTGGACTCAATGATTGGGAAGCACAATGATTTCTAAGTATCTACAGCAAGGAAAGATCAAGTTTTGCCTTGGAAATCATCAGCGAGTGCATAGAATGAGGCGTATAACAAGAAAGTCAACAAAAGTCAAATCAGCAATAATCCAGCCGGTCGGTCGTAACCCGTAACCGATCCGGCTGGGCTAATGGTCAAACGGCAACCGATTAGGTTACTAAAGGTAACCGATCCGGTCATAGGAGCTGCAGATTACACAAAGTTGCATTTATTGTTGCCTTAACTCCCATAATCATTGGAGGCCGATCATTTCTTAATATTAACTTGTTGGGAACGTTTTTGGCCAGTTGAGCAAGTTTATTTGGCTATATATTGAACCTAGTCTTAGTTTACTAGGTGTGACACAACCAAAACGGTATTAGTTTACATCAAAACTAATACCAACCATTTTATTCATCCCAAAAGTTTAGTTCTTACTATAAAACGTCCAGGAGCAAGGAGGGAACAATTCTCATCCATAGTTTTGGTAATTTGGAGTTATACGGTGAATCTAAGTGATTGGAGGCTGATAAAACAGATTGAGTTTAATACACAGGAACAAAATATTACAATTCATTTTCTCACACACAAGCTACTGTTTTTATATTTTTCTTAGATTCATAATATTATTTTAGACTTTTCTTGAATTTTTCGATTTTTCTAGGTCGGTTTGCTATTTTTCTTCATTTAAATCAATTTTAGTACTTTTTAATTAGCATTTAATACAATTAAATCGGAAAACTTCAAAAAATAAGTTTTCATTTTCCTAGGTTAAGATAAATATAAAAGTCAAAAATATTTTCCAGATTTTTCTTAGTTAAATTTGTATTTTTAAGCAATTTATGTAGTTTTAAATAGTTTTTAATTCATAGAAAATACAAAAATAATCAGAAAAATACAAAATTAGTTTTGAAAATTCTCTTTAGTTATTTTAGATTTTTCTAAGTCATAATTTCATTTTTCTAGCTTTATTTCATATTTTCTTGTATTTTAGGGTATTATTAAATAAGTAAAAATAGTTTTAATTAATAATAATTAGATAAATAGTTTTAAAAATAATTTTATTTTTCTAAAATTTTCTCTTATCATTAGGTTTGTAAAAATATCATTTTATATTTTTAGGATTAATATTGCTTCAGTTCACATTTTCTTTGTATGCGTTACGTAGTTTTTAATTTAAGTTTTATAAAAGAAAATCAAAAACATCATTTTAAAAATAGTGATAGCATTTATTTAATATAGTTTATCTTTTTAATTTTCTTTAATTTGCATTTAAGCCCTGTAATTTATAAACCTTTTCTTTAGGTATAATCAATCATATCTCTTTCCGCTCAAATTCTCTCGATCACTATTCGTTTGATTATTCTCGCACATTTCGTTGGGACATAACGACTGGGAAACACTATACTCTCCTCGGACTTCATTGCATTGGTGTATCGAACTGCTTTTAAGTTTCTTACGGTTAGCCATTCACAAGTGGCTAGCTTGTGTGAGATAACTTGACGGTTGGGACGAATCAAATTTTAGGCGCACGTGGAGTTGTGCTAATTATCTTACGTTTAGCGATTAGTGATTTGAATATTCACTCCTTGTTCATACCATCTATCTATATCTATATATTTTCTTATAAAAATCCAAAAACCCAAAAACAAATTTTAAAACGTATAAAACACAAAAATATTTTTCTTTTGTTTCTATATATGTATCAAAGATAAAAATACAAAAAGATTTGTCGTTTTCTTTGTTTAATAATAACAACATAAAAATTACCACCGCAAACCAAGGCGTTGTACTACCTAACTGGGGTACGACCATAATAAGTTCCCGAACCAAAGATTAAAACTTGCCTTTGTGTCCTTGTGAGTGGTGTACCTTTTCAAAGAAGCCATTCATCTTGTGATTATTGGTTTAAGTTCACCGTTGTTTTGCCTCGATATTGTTTTAATTGGATTTGTTGTTATATCTACTTTTCAAAACCGAGAAAACCTAAAAGATTCTTCTTATCCCATTTTCACCATTTTCATAATTCCTTTCCTTAACTCGAGATTCCTTAGAGTTAACTCTAGTGTATCGCACTCGCTCTTCTAGATCTGTAAGCCCATTTCGTGAGCTTGTCGGGATACCAAGAAGGCGTTTAGAGACTTTCGGCCCCATCGGTCGGATCGAGATCCGAATCGCTCACACTACTTCGCTATCATGGCGGAAGAACGTCCTATGTGTGAGCTTCTCCGCACACCCATCGATGGGTATGGAGATGCTATTGTTATCCCACCATTGTGGTGAAAATTTTGAACTCAAGACCGGGTTCTTGAATCTTGTAACCTCAAGTCAATTCTATGGTTTTGAGCGGATGATCCTCATGCTCATATTCGATGGTTTAACAAGATTGCATCTACCATCAAATACAAGAATGTCCCTACAGATCTTTGTTAAGCTTCTTCTGTTCCCATTTTCTCTTGAGGGCAAGCCCGGATTTGGCTTGAAAACAACCCCTCACCAATTGAGACATGGGAAGACCGGTGAAGAAATTTGTGAATGAGTTTTATCCACCTTCCAAAACCAAGAGTCTTAAAATGAAATCATCAAGTTTACACAAAAGTTTGATGAATCCTTGATGAATCGTGGGATCGTTTTAAGGAGTTGCTCCGCAAATGTCCTCACCACGGTTTCTCCGAGTTGATGCAACTCGATACTTTCTATAATGGAGTGAGTCAATCTGATCAAGATTCTCTCAATTCCTCCACGGAGGAAATTTCTTGAGCAAAGCTGTCAAAGAAGCTTTAGCGATCATTGAAAACAAGTCTAAAGTCCGCCTCGCGAAGCAAGCCGGTTGTTTCCCAAGTCGGTGTTGGTCCTTCTACTTCATCGCCCGTGAGTCAATCTAGCACCTATGATAAGATTGACAAACTCATGAAGCAATTCAAGCTTTGGTTCTCTCCAACCAAAAGAAAGTCTCTTTTCCACAAACTTCACCTCTGCTTGAAGTTAAGAAAGTGGAAGTACATTTTACTTGCGGTGGCCCCCATGCCTACTACAACTGTATGGCCACCGATGGTAACCCTTTGAAGCTAACGTTGTGGGCGGGATTTCTAATCCAGAGGCAACCAATACCGTGCTCCTATAGACCCGAACCACCGTCCTAACCACTACCCTGGACCTCCCGGTTTCAACCAAAACCAAAACCGTAATCAAAATCAGAATAGACCAAACCAAGGTTTTCAAAACCAAGGTAATTTTAGTCAAAACAACGGTTTTCAAAATCAAAATCAAAATTTCCAAAACCAGGGAAATTTCAATAGAAACCAAGGTCAGGGAAATTTCAACCCAGGGTATTTTCATGGCAATAATCAAGGAAATTTCCAAAATCAAGGCCCTAATCCTAACAATAGAGGCCAGAATTTTCCTGTGCAAAATCAAGCCATTGTTCCAACTGGACCATCATCTGATGAGTTGTTGAAACAATTCATGAAATCCCAAGAGGAAATGAATCGGTTGTTGGTTAGCCGATTTCGACATTAAGAAGTCTTTAAATGATCGACCCCGGGCTCGGTACTTTACCTAGCAACACGATCGCTAATCCGAGGGGCGATGCAAAGGCGATCACAACCAAGTGGTGCTTCATATCATGGACCCGCTATTCCTACTACCTCTTCTTCTTCTCTTCCGAAGGTAGTGGAAAGTGAACCCGAGGCGACAAAGGACAAGGAACTTCCTACTAATAACGGAGGTACCAAGAATGTCCATCCTCGGGTTGTCCGAAACCCAAAACCAAACACGAGTTGTTTTTGAACCTCTAGTTGACAACCCTAAATCCAAAACTTCTATTCCTTACCCTCACATTTAAATGAGCAAAACTCATGAGAAAGCCGGTCATCAAATGGAAAAATTCTTTCAAATTTTCCAAGAACTTCATTTTGACATAAGTTGCGGATGCCATCATGCCGATGCCCAAGTTTACATCAACTCTCAAACACATGGTGAGCAACAAGGAAAAGCTATTTGAAATGGCTAAAACTCCTTTGAACGAGAACCGCTCGTGATTCGTTAAAGAAGCTTCCCGAGAAGCTTGGAGATCCTAGAAAATTTCTTCTTCCTTGTGTTTTTCCGGGGATGATTGAATGCTTTGCCTTGCCGATCTTGGTGCAAGCATCAATCGATGCCTTATTCGGTGTGGAAGAAGCTTTCTCTTCGAACTTATTCCTACCGCATGACTCTTGAGCTTGCGATCGTTCTATATCGCGTCCTCTTGGCATCGCCGAGGATGTATTCGTGAAAGTAGGAAAGTTCCATTTTCCGGTGATTTTGTGGTTGTTGATTTCGATGCGATCATCGGGTTCCCTCATTGTTGGACGAGGATTCACGAGAACAGGCCGTGCTCTTATTGATGTATTTGAGCAAGAAATCACGTTACGTGTGGGTAATGAAGCTATCACCTTTAACCTCGATCAAACTTGAGGTACTCCTCAAATTATGATGTCAATCGGTTAATCGAATCGATTTAATTGATATTGCTTCGCAGGAGTACTCTCAAGATTTTCTTGGTTATCTTCATAATTTCGTGGTGGGAATTCCACCACATCTTCTCAACCTATCATTGCCGACTCTTCCCCTCTCTCACCCGTTTGAGGGGTGACTTCTTCTGGAAGAGATCGATGAGTTTCTTGCTAGTGATGAATCAATTCACTGGAATTGATGGTGTTTATGATTCGGAGGGGATATCCTTTATCTTGAGCAATTGCTAAATGAAGATCCATTACCTTCACTCCTCCGAAAGAGATCACAATTGAGGAAATCAAATCGGTACAAACATCTCTTCAAGAATTTCCGAGGTTGAACTTAAGGACCTACCTCCTCATCTCGAGTATGCATTCTTGGAGGGTGATGACAAATTACCCGTCATAATTGCTAAAGACTTAAGCGAGGAGGAGAAAAGCGCTCTCATAAAGGTCTTGAAGTCACACAAGCAAGCAATTGCTTGGAAACTCTCCGACATTAAGGGTATCAACCACGAGTTTTGTACTCACAAAATCTTAATGGAGGATGACTTCAAACCAAAGCAATTCAACATCGAGAGAAGGGTGAATCCTAAGATTCATGAGGTTATCAAACAAGAGGTTCTCAAACTTCTTGATGCCGGTTTAATTTACCCGATCTCGATAGTCCTTGGGTTAGCCCAATTCACCGTGTTCCTAAAAAGGGTGGCATAACTGTTGTTACAAATGAAGAAAGCGAGTTAATTCCAACTCGATTGGTTACGGATGGCATGTGTGCATTGACTATCGCAAGTTGAATGACACCACCGTAAAGACCATTTTCCTCTACCCTTCATGGATCGGATGCTTGAGAGATTAGCAGGAACGAATACTATTGTTTCCTTGATGGTTTCTCGGGTTATTTTCAGATCCCCATTGATCCGCCGGATCAAGAAAAGACCACATTCACCTGCCCATACGGAACTTTTGCCTACTGACGTATGCCTTTTGGCCTATGTAACGCTCCCGCACGTTCCAACGATGTATGATGGCAATTTTCCACGACATGATCGGGGAAACAATGGAGGTGTTTATGGATGACTTCTCGGTCATTGGGGATTCATTTCAGACATGTCTCTCCCATTTAGATAAAATGCTCAAAAGGTGTGAAGACACCAATCTTTGTCTAAATTGGGAGAAGAGCCACTTTATGGTCAAAGAAGGCATAGTCCTTGGCCATAAGATTTCCAAAAATGGGATTGAGGTAGATAGAGCAAAAGTTGATGTTATTGCTAAATTGCCTCATCCTACTACCGTCAAAGGTATTAGGAGTTTTCTAGGTCATGCCGGGTTTTATCGTAGATTCATACAAGATTTTTCTAAAATCGCTCGGCCTATGACCCATCTTCTTGAAAAGATGCTCCTTTTATCTTCTCACCGAGTGCATCAAGCTTTTGAAACATTAAAGAAAAAGCTACGGAAGCACCCATTCTAGTTGCCCCGATGGGATTTACCCTTTGAGCTCATGTGCGATGCAAGTGATTTTGCCATCGGTGCGGTCTTGGGGCAACGAAAACCAAGCATTTTCAGCCTATCCACTACGCAAGTAAGACTATGATCAAGCTCAAACCCATTACAACACTACGAAAAAGAATTATTAGTCGTGGTGTATGCGTTTGAGAAGTTTCGCCATACCTTATCTTGACCAAATGCGTGGTGTATACGGATCCTTGGCTCTCAAATATCTCTTTGCAAAACAAGATGCAAAGCCGAGATTGCTCGTTGGGTTCTCCTCCTACAAGAATTTGATATCATTATACGTGATAAAAAGGAGCCGAGAACACGGTCACGATCATCGTCCCGTCTAGAAAACCCTCACCAGATGTGTTCGAGAAAAGGAAATAAACGAAACATTTCCTCTCGAAACACTCAATGTGGTTTCTTTTCGTGGAGACTCTTCTACCCGATGGTTTGTCGACTTTGCAAATTACCATGCGGGTAACTTTGTGGTGAAAGGGATGTCGTCCCAAGCAGAAAAACAAATTCTTAAAGATGTAAAGCATTACTGGGACGACCCTACTTGTTCAAAATTTGCGCGGATCAAGTCATCGGGCGATGTGTGTATGGTCGGGAAGCTATTGACATTCTCAAGGCTTGCCATTCGGACCTCTGGGGACATCATAGCCCCAACTACACCGCCAAGAAGGTGTTTGATTCCGATTCTATTGGCCCACGATTTACAAGGATGCCCATGAATTTGTCAAAACAAGTGACGCTTGTCAACGTCACGGAATATCTCACAAAGAAATGAAATGCCGCAAAACGCCATTCAAGTGTGTGAGATTTTTGACATCGGGGCATTGACTTTATGGGGCCATTTCCTTCGCTCTCGATAATAAATACATACTCGTGGCGTTGACTATTTGTCAAAATGGGTTGAAGCGAAGCTTTGCCTACCAACGATGCCCGAGTTGTTGTGAAATTTTAAAATCTCTTTTGCTAGGTTTGGAACTCCACGAGCTATAATCGGTGATCGTAGTACGCATTCTGCAATGACCAATTTGATAGAGTCATGCAAAAGTATGGTGTAACTCACCGCCTCTCATCTGCGTACCACCCCAAACAAGTGGGCAAGTGGAAGTTTCCAACCGAGGATTAAAAGAATTTCGGAAAGGACAAGAGGCTAAAACCGTGCCTCTTGGTCGGATAAGCTAGATGACGACGGGCCTTCCGTGCAACTTATAAAACACCCATCGGGTGTACTCCATACAAGCTTGTATACGGAAGGCATGTCATCTGCCGGTTGAGCTTGAGCACAAGGCATCTTGGGCCTTGAAGCATGCCAACTTCGATATTCAGATACCGGTGATCACCGGAAAGTTCAAATGAATGAATTAAATGAACTCCGTGATCAAGCATACGAGAACTCTTTGATCTATAAAGAAAAGACAAAGAAGATTCATGACTCAAAATCAAAACCGCGTTTTCAACGTCGGTGATCGAGTCCTTCTTTTCAACTCAAGATTGAAGATTTTCTCGGAAAACTAAAATCCTACCGGTCCGGACCATTCACCATCACTAAAGTATTTCCATATGGAACCATTGAGTTATCTCAACCCGATGGTCCAAATTTTAAAGTGAATGGTCATCGGTTGAAGCATTATTTTGGAGAGGACATTCCCCGTGGTTGTCCGGATCTACAAACTTTCCCCATGAACCAATGAATGCGGGGATCGAGTCAAGCTAGCGACTCGGGAATCAAAAAAGAGCATGCCATATGGGTTTTCACCATATTTCGACTTCTTTCTACGTTCTACCACCCTAGTGTGGGGAGATGCCCCATTGTTGTATATAAGTTTTCTAAAAAAAAAATTCCAAATAATGGCCGTAGTATTTCCTTTTACGTTCTATGTTTGGCATAACCACGGTACTTTGAATATTGAGGGCAATATTCATTTCTAGTGTGGGGAATTCTCACAAATTTTATCATGTAATTATACCACCTATTCCCCATTTTGGCCAAATGTTTTTTGGAGTAAGTGTTTTGCACTTACTCAACTTACTGATTATCGATCCGCCATGTCTACTAAACAAAAGGATTGGCTAATCCAGAGCAAACGGCTCTTGGTAAAGATATCTCAAATCCGTTGACGCTTGCAATTTGCCCAAAATTGTATGGTGTTCATTTCACCATATCCTTAAAAGTGAAGAGTTGGCTAGCCCGCAAGTTTATGGCTTGTGGTAAAGGCGATGGAAAACCATAATTGGTAATCGACTCACCAAAGATAGTATATATTATCTAAGAGTTGGCTAGTCCGAAGCAAACGCTCGGTAAAGACAAATCAAATCCGTTGGAAGTCGGTGGTTTGCTCAAAATCACATGGTTATCGATGTACCATAGTTCTTACTTGAATCGAAACATTTGGCTACTCCGAGTAATGGCTTTTGGTAAAGAGATTCAAATCCATTAAGTTTTTCTCAAAAGATTGCTAGGACTAGCAATATTTTAGTGTGGGGATTGATGAGTGTGTAAATACTCATCATTTTTGGTCAACTGATCATGAAACATTTAAAATGCTCGAAATGCATCAAAATATGAAAATATCTCAAAATTGCATTTTATATGTTTCGGATGCAAAATGTTTAAAATCGGATGAAAATGAGCTAAGTTTGCATAATTGGCGTTTCAGGTCCCCAAGTTTCAAAATTGTCGAAATAGTCCCTGAGCACTTATTTCAAAAGTAAAATCACCAAAGGTCCTTTTGACTTTTTATATTTATCTTAACCTAGGAAAATGAAAACTTATTTTTTGAAGTTTTTCCGATTTAATTGTATTAAATGCTAATTAAAAGTACTAAAATTGATTTAAATGAAGAAAAATAGCAACCGACCTAGAAAATCGAAAATTCAAGAAAAGTCTAAAATAATATTATGAATCTAAGAAAAATATAAAAACAAGAGCTTGTGTGTGAGAAAATGAATCGCAATCACAAGTGCTTAAGAATAAGCACTCAAATAAGCCAAAAGCTACAAATGAGCACCAAACCGATACAGAAGCTATAATATGTTGAAACTACTTAAAAACAACTAGACACAACTGACCTAAACCTCTAAAGCTCAAGCTACTCAGATTTGAATGATTTGAAGTTAAGTGCTAAAACAGTTTTATGCTACTACTTTGTAGCTTAAGAATAAGCTACCCAATAAGCTAAACTCAAAACCAAAAGTAGGGACCTAAAGTAGACTTGGCTAGCTATCTATAAACCAAAGATGAGACCAAGAGAAGCTCGATGAGCTTGTTACAAGCCCCACACAAATCGAGAAAACTCAAGATTCATCGAGTCTGTGAACAGGCGGATAAGCCTGTTTGACAAGTCGATTTGGAGCTTGTAGAAAATTTCTAAAATTCAATAAAAATCATAATAAGTAACTAGACCAGTGAACTAGAAAACCCCAAGTTTCACTTGATTTGGCCCAAAATCGAACCCATGAAAAATCACCCAGTTGGGTGGCGAGATTTTGACTTTTGTGATTATGAAGAAGTCGACTTTGATGAACTTTGAAACCAATTTATGGTGAGATTGATGTTATATGGTGAAATGAAACTAATGCAAGCAATATCTATGATTTTGAACACAAATCAAGCTTTTGGTTTTACAATTTTATCACGATATATAAAAAGTAGAACAAGTTAATGGTGATTTTGACTTTTAGCTTATGCGAGACAATATTATGACAGAATGATTCAAATAGACTATATTAAGACCGAGTAGAGCGGATATCAAGCACAAACAAGAGCTCAAGCTCAAATAAACCACTGATCCAAACACCATTTATACTAACTGTTTTGATCTTTAAACTAAGCTACCCCTTGATTTGGCTTAAGCTAACACTGAAGTTTAATCTAGTTATCCTAATTACAACTAACTGAACAGGTTTAAGCCATTTAATGTCCACAGATTCAAATATAAGCACAATATGCAAACTTAGTTAAAAATGAAAATGAGAATAACACTCGGGTGTCCATTAATATTGCGACAAACCGAACCGAACTACACTATCCTGAGCTAATCCAACCCCATCCAAGCTCTGCATCACCCAATAGCCATTTCCATGCCCATTTTGCTTCCTCTGTTGACTTTTGTTGACTTTTTAGCACTTTTGATTGGCTGTTTCTTAAGCTTACCAAAAGCTATAATGAGCTTAAATAAGCTTGTTTGAACTTAAATGAAGCTTATTGAAGCTTGGTTTTAGCACATTTATACCGATCTTATAACGGGGATACAAAACATGAAACTATAATAAAACCTTTGAATTAATACTTGAAAAGCAGTTTATATTGATAAAATAGATTGAGTTTAATACGGGAACAAAAGATTACAAAATTAGAGACTAGCTAAGACAATTTTTATAAAAGCGACATACATGAATTTAAAAACTAAGTACTACTTCTTCTCCTTCTTACGCTTCTTTTATACACCAAAATGACTTCCTCTCTCCTCTCGAGCAAATCCCACTTGTAATTGGGACCATTGGATGACTTGAGTGGATTTTAGCCGTTTGATCAATTTTGGCGGGAAAAGGTTTTAATTTGGGGTTGAGTGTTAGGTTGAAGAAGCATTAAATGTTTCTTGGCTTGGGGTGTTTGGAGGGTAGGAGTAGGGTGGTGATGATGGAAAGTTAGAGTTGCGGTGATGATGAGGGAAAGAAACCCGTGAGTGCTATTTTTATATTTTAAATTCGGCGGGTTTGGGTGATGGTTTGACGAGATTTGACCGAGGGTAATAATAGTGGAAGGGTCAAATGAAGGGGTCATGGTTAATGGCAGGGGTCCAATGGGTTATGACAAGGGTCCAAAATGATATAAAGGGCTTTAATAAACAAGGACCTTTATTGCAATTTCTGAAAGTACAAGGACCAAAGCTGCCAAATTTCCAAAGTTGTTTCAAGGGACCAAAACTGACAAGCTTCATTAGTACAAGGACCAAAATAGACATTTTTAAAATTCCAAGGACTACTTTTTCCAAATTTGAAACTTGAAGGACCAAACTTGTAATTTCTCAAAACTTTTGGTATTTTTCACCAAAGGACTAATTTTGACAAATTATGATTTTAAAAGGACCTTTGGTGATTTTACTTTTGAAATAAGTGCTCAGGGACTATTTCTGACAATTTTTGAAACTTGGGGGACTGAAACTGCCAATTATGCAATGTAAGATATTAGTTTTCACATACACATCAAACCATAACAACAAGGTGGCGTATAAGTAGAATTCTAGAGAGAAAGTTAGAGGTTTAGGAACTTAGTGAGAGAAATGAAAGATATTATTATAGCTCCAACTCTACCTGGGAGGTAGAGAGTATTTATAGTCTTACATAAATCGCCACACATCGGTGTGGATCGGGCATCTGGTGGGTAAAGACCCGTCAGTCCTCCACGGTGTTACTTAACTAAATACTACTTAACTTAAGAATTACTACGACTCGAGCTTTCTAGCGATTACATATACTTGAGGTGACCGACTCTTTAATACCGGGAATTTCTAATTCCTAACAATCTCCCCCTAAGGGAGGTCACCTCAATCATGTACCAAAAATACATTGAATACAACCAGATAATACATTAACATTTGATCTTGCATTCTTGATGTAGTCCTTTGCTCCTAAGCTCGTAGTCATTGATTCTTCACATAATGTTTGGTTACTTCAAGTGGAGGTCTTTTACAGATCCACGTGATAATAATTTTGAGATCATCAGCTATCAACAATCTCTGACACATCCTTTGTGGTGTTGGTATTATGTGATGTAGTGACTTTAGGACCGACATGCTCACATTACGGATCATGATATCTTCTCATCGAGTAGCGGAAGCATTTGTTGAAACATGATATTTGCGGTAGAACAGCGAAGCTTGGGTGAAAATATCGAGTCATTGATGCACTAATCATGATTTCTTTGAGTTGAATGTGTTAAGTGAGCATGCGGCTATGGATTGACCGCTTCATTACGATCACCGCAAGCGTCGGGTGTGCACATACAACGAGTTAGCAATAAATCGCGCGAAAGTGTCTTTGATCACTTCGTTGAATTGAGGTACACGCCCACGGTTCCCGTTGATCGATACAAATACGCACTGTGATCGGTAGGATTCCTAAGAATCTCCTTGACGGGGTTTGTGACTGTTCATTTGTTCTCAAACCGAACATCTCAAAGAAGACAACACGGAGTGAGTGAACCGGTAATTTTAAGTCCATCGATTGATGAAAAGAGATTTGAAAACAATCGTGTATTGCTCAATAGAAATTGTTTTGCAATACAACGAAGGTTTTATTGAAAATCAATTATCAATCATAAAATACCTTTGGTTTGAAAAATGAGTACGATCGATGTGCTAAAGAAAAGAGTTTTTAAGCACAAAGACCGGTTTTTCAAAGGTATCCATCAATCCATAACTGAACCGAGATTGATTCAAGAGATTGAATCGCCCATTGTTTACATTCGGTTGTCACATGGTTAATCTATAAAATATATCTCACATGCCACCTACCGGGAGCTTGTTTGATGTTGGCTCGTAAGGCTTTCCATCTTCATTGTGAATATGTATACACATCACTCGGATGTTACGGCAATACCACAAGGATAATGCGTGGGACTCAAGATATAATCTCTCTTCCACATTGTGTGAAAGCAGAGTCTTCATTGAAAGTGTCCTAATGAGATTTATTGATGATCTCGAGGCTCTAGACTCAATTTGTGCATATTTGGATCTGTCTTGGGAGACTAGGAGAGGGTCTCTTCTTCAATATCAACCATCTCTAAGAGAAAGTCGATAGATAGTGTCGGTTCCCCGTGAGACCGAAACAAGTCCTTTTAAGAGGAACTTTAGTGGTTTGGAAAGTTGAAGTGCAAGGCGTCCTTTGGGTCCATGACGTCTTGTCTTCAATCCGATGTTACCATCGGTAGCATATGAAGTGAACCCGGTTTCGCCTAAGGTTGAATAAATGGAGGGCTATTTGTTTTCACCCTTTTCTCATTCAATTCTTTTAATTCTTCAACCCCTTGATTGCTTACCGAGACTTCATAGCTAGAACCTTGTTGGGTTTATTCGCGACTAGCTCGGTCTTAGTCCGCACTCTTCCCATATCTCATTTTTCTCCTTTTATCATCATACCTAAGGACTTCTACACTAACTAGTGGATTGTCCTGGTAGATCCCTCCGATTACGGCGGATCATGGGAACACATACCTAACCTTATCATCCTTATATCACCGTACATGAAGTAAAGTTGGTCGGTCTATTTGGTATTGTTCACCGCCATTGGATCCAATTGAAAACCATTTGAAAATCAATTCGGATACTTGTGATATATTATCAAAGCATTTTGTACTGAATTGTTTTGATATTTTAGAACGAGAACTCCCCTCAACATGTGCATCAAGTATGAAAATGTTTTGCACACGGAGGCAAGAGAAAGAATTAACTTCTTTGATTACCATTTTCTAAAGATATCGACATCACTTCCCACATCAAATCAAGTAGATATAGCATTTCCGGAAGGATGAGGTTTCCATAAATTTGCTCCCCTCAATATGTGCCTC
>CM040244.1:125425375-125448435 GCA_022545495.1 Chrysanthemum lavandulifolium | reverse complement strand
GTCTAATATGAATATCATGAACAACATACTTGAATATTTTCTTCATTATGCAAAGGTTGATTTTCTTCTCTAACGTGTACATAATTCATTGAAGGAGATAAAATCTCAAGATCAAACATCCAATCAGGACCCTTCCTTTCTCATTGTCTTGATCTTCTAAGAACTCAACATGAAGACAATCTTGAATCTTCTTAGTAACTCGTTGTATACTCTAAAGCCTTTACTGTTAGTGCAATATCCCAATAAGTAACCTTCTTCGGACTTGCCATCAAATTTCCCCGATTATAAATGGTGTTCAAAATAGTAAGAGGGCATCCAAAAGGCTTCATAAACGAATGTTGGGTTTATTGCCCATCGAATTCATGTGGTGTCTTCATCTCATGGTTTTGTGACGTAAACCCCGTTGAGTACATAGCATGCAAGATTTACACCTTCCAAAATTGAATAGGAGATGAGAATCGCTAACATGGTCCTTGCCGCTTCAATCAAGGTCCTATTCTTCCTCTCTGCAACACCATTTTGTGTGGTGTTCTAGCAATACTAAATTCCTCTTTATGCCTTTATTTGCACAAAAGTCATCCATAGGCTTGTTCTTGAATTCGGCCCATTGTCACATCTAATACCTCTAACCTTGAGTCTTAATTGGTTTTCAAGTGCTATTATAAGAGTTTGAATAGCATCAAAGGTATCATCTTTAAAACCCAAAAGAAACCCAATCGAATCTACTACAATCATCAAGAATAACCAAACAAGATTTCTTTTATTTAAACTTGCCACGAGAGACAGTCCAAATAAATCCATGTGTAATAGCTCTAATGGTTCTCTAATACTTCTTTCATCAAGCTTCTTACATGAAGCTTTGTGTTGTTTACCCTTCTTGCATGCCAAACATGATTGATCATTCTTGTAGGTCTTTGAAGGTAAACCTCTAACTAAATTTCCTTTGACCAATTTGTTGATGTTCTTGAAATTCACATGGCCCAATCTTCTATGCCATTGATGTGCTTCTTCAGATGTTGCTTTAGCCACCAAACATGTGGCCCTTCCATAAGAATGTAGATTCTTCATGTCTAAACTGACACATCATTTGTCCTTGGTACTCTAAGTACTACCAAGTCATCATCAACGTGTTTGAAGTCGAAGAAAGAATGAGACATTCGTGTCGTTGAATAACACAGGATGCTTTTATCACAAATTTGAGAGACCGACAACAAGTTGAACTTAAGCTCCTTCACATATCCGACATTCTCAAAATCGATTCTCCCAGCTTTAATTGTTCCTTTACCAAGAATCCTTCCTCCATTGGGATCATTCCCAAACGCAACTTTTCCTCCACTAATATTTCTAAAATCGCATGTGATCTCTTTATCGCTCATACTTCCGAGCAACCATTATCCACAATAAGATGATCTTTAAGCTCCTCTTACGGGTTGCCACGCACACAAAGAAAAGAGTTAGAAACTTTAGGAACCCAAGCCATTCTCGACTTGGTTCCCGTTGAGAAGTTACAAACTCAAATTCTTTGAGTATGTAATTCTCACTATCTCTCAACCGATGATCCAAAATTATCTTTTGATGTTTATCATGTGGATTTTCAAAACTCTCTCGTTTTTCAACATAAATTTCTTTCATCGATCATTAGCTTTTTCTTTTGACACAAAACATCTCGATTCACTTTTTGTTGAACGATAGTATGTCTCCCAATGAAGACGCTCCCTTTAACCCATTCGGTTTTAATGTGGTTCTCGTGATCTAGAGCCCTATATGAACGGTGATAACTTCTAGGTTGATAGTGAGATCTCCTAGAATTTCTATCCCAAGTATGGTTTTCAAGACCTTGTCTCGAGCAAGACTTTGAAAGTACCGTGAGATACCAAGGTCTTCTCGATGCGGGTATCTATGATCCGTGTGAAGTTTCGTGATTAACCCTATTTGAATTAGTCCACACCGGTTTGTGCTCTCTAGGTCTCGATTGTTAGACTTATTCCTTGAAAAATTGCTTAGATATTCCGAGTGTTTGTCACAATCTTTGATTAAGTGAGTAGGACTATAACACACAAACACGCTTTTGACCCATATGACCAAAGTGATTTCTTCTATGTCTATGCCCAAAATTATTTTGCCTTCTTGATGACCGATAAAACTGCTTTTGACCAAAATTATCCCAAAAGGTTTAGCAAGATCTTGTTTTGAAAAGTTTTTGCGTAGGTATCGCTTGTTGAGCAAGACTTTGGTTTAAAGGCATCACTGGATTTTGAACATTGTTTTCAACAGTTTCTTTGAGTTTCTCGAGACCTAGATTGAGCAACAAGCTTCTTCCTAAACTCTAGACCTGCTCACACCATAACGAGAAACATCAGTGCCTAGAGGGTGATGACTAATGGGATGAGGAACAAGATGATAACCATTGTCTTTCTTATATTCGTGAGTTGGTTCACTTATCGAGCCCTCACTACTAGATGAATCTAAATAGTTAATGAGCTCATCATCACTAGTGGTTATGTCTTCAAAAACACCATCATCCTCGATCACTAGGTTGGTTTTCATCTATGTTACTAAAATCCATTCCAAATCCTAAGCTGTTCTAATGTAAGCCCTTCTCTGCTTTTCAACATACTCAACATGAGACAAGCGGACTCTCCCAAGCGGCAAACTTAGCTAACAAATCATCTCTTTCCTTAGTTAATTTCTCAATTTCAAAAATTTTACGCTTTAGTTTCCATTCACTAAGTTTTAACCGTAATCCTGTTGTTCATACTTTTCACCTGAAGCCATTTCATTATTTTCATGTGTTATGATTTTAGCTTCTATAGACTCTAAAGTGATTTGGTAACCGCTACCTCGCACCTAGCCCTAATACAATTATCTCTTTCAATCACATAATCATTAAGCAATTTTGATAGAACTCATAACTTTGAGCATACCTCGAGATAGGAGACCGAGTTGGTGAAGTAGCCACCATAGCAAGAAGAACAGATCATCTTCACTTTCTTTGCTCCAATCAAATCCTCCAAAGCCATCATCGATTCCAAAACAAGCATGTTCGATTCTTCATCAAAAGCGTTGCTCAAATTCAATGCTTCCACCGTGTCTTCAATCGCATCTTCCATCGCTACCATACAAGAAGTCACCGGTTCATCATCAAACTCTTCACTCCACCAACTTCGATAACTTCTCTTGAGCAACCAAAGCCTTTGTTTCGCTTATTGGAATTTCCTTGAGCTCAAGTTTAGGCTTCTCGGATGTTCTGCTTGCTTGATACTTGGCAAACCCGCACTCCTTGCAAAGTGACCGCCTTTTGACAATTGAAGCATTCAATTTTAGATTTGTCAAAAGTTATTCCTTGTTTTGGTTTGAAATCAATATTTTTGCCTGCCTTCTTCATGTACTTTTTGATCCTTGCGGTGATCAAAGCAACTTGCCACCGATATCAATTTCTTCAAGTGCATCTTCTTCAACTGCTAGATCCTCTTCATAAGTGATGTAAGCTTGCTTGTTGTGCAAAGAAGGAGCACACAACTTCATCCGAGTTCAAAGTAGTAGATGGTGGGGCCTCACGAGCATATGATGGAGGATTGTTAATGCAGATTTGAGAAACAAGATTTTGAGGAGAAGCAAGACTTTTGTAAGCACCGCTCTTCTTTTCGATGATAGAAAAGCAACACTGTGAGATTTGGAACCTGGTTGACCACTCATCTCATGTTCATACACCTTCGCTGATGATAAAGATCATCAAAGTCCATAACATCCAATCCTTGTTGTCCTCTCGATCATAGTAGCAATCACATGCCATGAAGATGGCAAACTTCTTAGAAACTTCAAATTCGCATCCTCAATCGATACTTGAGCCTTGTATAATTCCAACATGTTGAGGAGATTCAAACCTATCATATGCAACATCAAGACTCTCTCTTCTCCCACTGTGAATGTTTCAAACTGTTGTTTCAAAGAAGTTTTGTGCATCTTCTGAGGCTTCATTCCTCCAAATCGGTCTTGAGAGCAGCCCAGAGTCTTGCATCTTTAGCATCATGAAACTTGAGAAGATGTCCATCTCGAATGGCGTACAAGAGAATATTTAGAGCCTTCTCTTGATTCCTTATAGTTGCTTGTGGTAAACCCTTTGGTGCTAAAGGTTGTCCAAAGAACTTGAATGGGTTCTTGAGGAACTTCATTCCCATTCACAATTACATTCTCTGAGCATGGTCTCAGAATGGCAATATAACGCCTCATCTTCATGCACCGTAGATCATATTCTCCTTCTTGATAATTGAACTCGAGTGAGGTGATTGAGGGTTTGGAACGACTTCATCAACATCTTGAAAATTGTAGGTTTCTTCCTAGTCGAGTTTCCACACAAGCTCGATACCACTTGTTGGATCGATATACTTTAATCAAACTAACTTAACTAGCTTGTTAAGGTTTAATAACCTGGATAAATCCTAAGTTATTAACAAAGAAACACCGAGCAATCTTTATTAAGCACGCCGGAATTTACTTAACAAAGCTAAGAAGAATAACTTTATTATTAACTCTAAATCGCTTATTATGCGATACTCTAATACAACTCTAAGATAATCGAACTTTTCTCTAAACTCTAAATCGTAAACTCTAAAACTCTTTTCTAAAATCGCACTCTAATGCCAATCTAGGAGTCCTTTATAGACTCAAGGATATCCTAGTCGGTTTACAATTGATAACCTTGTA
Organism: Chrysanthemum lavandulifolium; assembly: GCA_022545495.1. Taxonomy (NCBI): domain Eukaryota; kingdom Viridiplantae; phylum Streptophyta; class Magnoliopsida; order Asterales; family Asteraceae; genus Chrysanthemum; species Chrysanthemum lavandulifolium. Next base: position 125,443,731 of record CM040244.1, on the reverse strand, counting down.
CGACAAGTAATCTAAACAATACTTTCCATAAACGAATATAATGAGTTTATTTGTTCTAGCAAGATTTTGACTTCTTCATGCAAGACTTTGACTTTGTCTTTAGCAAGACTTTGACTATTTGACTTCTTCCAAGATTTTCTTTACTACAAGATTTCATATCTTCAAGATTTTGATATCTTCAAGACTTTCATATCCCAACAGAGAGAGAATTGTGTACATTAGGGGCGCCAAATTTGTCTCACTTGAGGGCTTAATCATTGATTCGTAGATATAATCACTTATTCGAGTTGACATCCGCAGAGATTGTCATCCGAGAGATAATCGATGATTGGCCCGCCTCTTCAATGTTATCGGTTGTTCTCTCTTTGGGAATGTGTACTTGGTCCTTGAGCTTCATACACGATCATCGTGGAAGAAAGCCATTATTTACCACAAACATTGGGAGGTGTTTTCTCCCGCATGATGTGTATTCGGGAGAGTTCTTGGATATTGGTGTACTGGTTCTTGAGCTTCATACATGTTCATCGTGGAAGAAAATGTGAACATGGAAGGTGTTCTTCATTCCCCCATGAAGTGTATTCGGGAGAGTTCTTGAGCATTATACTAAGAGACAGATGCGTCATTTCAACTACACGGGAAGTGGTCTGTTGACAACTTTTGGAATGGATTGCTTGGACTTCGTGGTAATGAAATATGAGAAGAAATCTAAAAGTGGGATGGTACGTTGTCGTTCTTGTTGATGATATTACCCCGAATGGAGATCCTCGATTATCGTTCTTCAAATGGAGCAGCGGGATCGATGATAATGGTGTGCTTCTTTGTGCACCTGGCTATTGGAAGCTTGAAAGAAAGCTTTGAATCTGCTCAGCTAAAGGATTTTCTGTTTGGGGGGAAGCTACCAAAGTCTCTTTCTCTCAAAGGCTCGTGTTCTATCTTCTATTCTGGAGCCTCGGATGCTTTGGTGGTGGAAGTTTAAGAGATGACAAACTTTATCTTCTACGACGGTCGCTCGATATCCTTATCTCGGTACTCGATCATCATTCTCTCAAACTATATCATCTTCTATCTTTGTATATATTTATCGAAAAACAAAATACAAAAATATAAAACCAACAAAAGAAATAGAAAATATAAAACCAACAAAACCCATAAAATCGAAAATTTGAAAAATACCAAAATATTGTTCTTCAAAGACATGTCTTCGGTATCGATAACATCTACGGTCTTAGAAATGTCATTCAATAATGGCACGGGACTTTAGATGAAGTTCGAGCAGGAGGTGCAAATATTTCTTTCTTAACATGTCTCAAAAATGGCTTACGCTATTTCGGTCGAACTCCGCGCTCAAAATGGCTTGCGCTATTTCAGATCAGAACCTGTGCTAAGACTATGGTTTGCTATTATTTCGAGATAGCAACCCGCTCTTCAAAAGAGGAAAGTCTTGCGCTAAACAAATTTTCAAAATATCGTGCACTTATCCTAAAACTAATTGAGGAAAGTATGTCGAAGGATCTTGTTCCTACACAAATGTTTTTCCGTCTAAAATTCTTCGAAAAATATTTGGTGTTTTCAAAATGGTGGTAAATGAGTTGCATTCAAATCAATCGCCTTCGTAGTTTTGTAATAATTGAAAACTCAATCAATGACTTCAGCCGCTTTTAAACTTTTTAGAAAATGTGTCATTGATTGAGGGGGAGAATGTTTTCAAATCTATATCATCTAACTGGCTTTCTTAATTATCCTAATATGCTTAATTAAAAATGATGTTAACCTATGTTGAAGGACTAGGTGCCTAGGATATGATTGTTAGGATTAGATGATTAGAGTTTGATAACACATTATTCCCATACTTTACATGAACTGATTGATATGTTGGATTGACTTTTATTAGTCGATTGTTGTTTGGGTGTTGTCGACCACCATATATTTGTATGTGTGTTCACTAACGTATGCAGGTATATTGGTATATAAGATTGTTCCCGATCCGAATCCCACAATTGAATATGATTGGATGCCGAAGGAAAGGGTAACGATTTCTTGGGTCGACAAATGAAGAAACGAGCTTAATTTGACTTCAATGGAGAGTTGGCATAAATGCAACGTAAGAGGTCTCACCGCATCGCAGACGGTTTTCTTCTAAGTGATTGAAGAAACGAAGCTTAATTTGACCTCGATTGGCATTAAAATGCAACGTAGAAGTCTCACCGCATCCGCAGACGGTTTTCTTCAAGCCCTACAACAACAACAAAAGCGCTTAACCACCTAACGATCTTTGTGCAGACACCATTTTAAACAATTTTGAAAAATTTGATTAAATTGTTTTGAAAATGGAAAAATATTGTTTTGAAAATAAATTGAACTAAATTTTGGAAATCACCGGACTTCATGTTATCAAAACTTAAGTCACTCAATCATCAACTTCGGTCATCGATTGAGGGGGAGAGTGATTTAAATTAAAATATTTTCAAATGATATTTCTTCATAAAAAGTCCGTTAGTACAATAATAAGTGGTGATCTAAAGATTTAATGTTATGTCATGGTATGATTTTCTTTAAAACTCAAAGATCTTACAAAATGAAATTTTTCTGTTCTTGTTTGATTGTGAAATTGTTTTATTTTACTTAAAGATCTCTTAAAACTTTCATACCGATACTAACAATTTTAATGTCTTAAAATGGTCCTTATTTGTCATTTTTCAAAATCAAATCTTGCCACGCTTTCCCCAAAATTTTCTAAATGATTTAATCGGATGGGATCACAAATCTCAAATGGTTTGATATTTTGATCGGGAGAGATCGTGATTTAAATCTCTTGTCGCTTTAATGAAATTGGTTTTAGTCCTTTAAAGGTACTCCCGCCTCCATGTGTAAACGATTTCAACATATACAATGCACATGTTGAGGAGGAGCATTTAACCATAAACCGTAAGAGCTTTTAAATCGTGCACATATTCTCCCATGTTTTATAAACCTTATTAAATCACTTGGGATCCAAAATCTCAAAGGGTTTGATATTTTGATCGGTGGAGAATTTGTGATTTAATAATGAAATCGATAAATGGTGATCGTTTTGATTCAATTGTGCAGGCTGCTCTCTCATATATGCTAAACGCTTTCGAATCTCGAAGCACATATTGAGGGGGAGCATTTCAAAAGAAAATAAACTATCAAGGTACAAAAGCTTTTTGAAAGTGATTTATAAAGCACTTTGATTGAGTTTTCAAATGGTTTTCTTAATGGATTTTGTGATCGTGGATGTGCTTCAAAAGGAACTCTTTCCTTTATGCGATAAAATGATTTCACTTATCCTATGCACATATTGAGGGGGAGAATTTTACCAAGAAAATTAAATGGCTTTTTCTATGAAAATTGTGATCAAAGAAAATATTTCAAAGTCCTCTTGCCTCCATGTGCTAAACAATTTCTAAATTATATGCACATGTTGAGGGGGAGGTTTTTCTAAATGATCAAAACTATTAAGGTACAAAATGCTTTGATCTCGTATCACAAGTACCTTGATTGTTTTTCCGAATGATTTTTCAATTGGTTTCAAGGAAGAATGAATTGTACCAAAAGACCGACCATTTTACTTTATGTATGGAGTTATAAGGATGGTGAGGTTAGGTATTAGTTCCCACAATCCGCCAGAACCGGAGGGATCTACCCAGGGACAATCCACTAGATAGTGTAGAGTTCTTAGGTATGATGAAAAAGGAGAAAAATGAGAAATGGGAAGAGTGCGGACTGAAACAGAGCTAGTACTGGAATAAACCCAACAAGGTTCTAGTTATGAAGTCTCGGTAAGCATCAAGAGGTTGAAGAATGAAAAAGAATTGAATGTGAAAAAGGGTGAAAAGAAATAGCCTCCATTAATTCAACCTTAGGCGTAAACCGGGTTCAATACATATGCTACTGGTTGTTACTAAGGTAACACTGGTATTGAAGACAAGACGTCATGGACCCAGTGACGCATTGTACTAAATTTTCCAAGCTACTCAAGTTCCTCTTAAAAGGGCTTGTTTTATTCTCACGGGGAACCGACATAATCTATCGACTTTCTCTTAGAGATTGTTGATATTGAAGAAGGAGACCCTCTCCCTAGTCTCCGACATAGGAAACCAAATGTGCACTATTGAGTCTAGAGCCAAGAGATCATCCACAATATCTCATTAGGACACAAAATTAATGAAGACTTGTTGTTTCACACAATGTGGAAAGTAAGAATATATTAAGAGTCCTACGCATTATCCTTGTGGTATTGCCAGAATATCCGAGTGATATGCAAAATATTCACGATGAAGATGGAAATCCTTCTAGAGCCAACATCTAACAAGCTCTTGGTGGGTGACATGTGAGATCTTCTCGTAAGATCAAGCTTGTGACAACTGGATAGAAACGATAGGGCGATTCACTCTTGAATCAACCTTGGTCCAGGAATGGAATTGACGAATACTTTTGGAAAAACCGTTCGATGTGCAAATCTTCTTTTCTCTAGCGCATCGAATGTGTATTCATGTTTTCAAACATAAAAAGTATCTCTGATTGAAAAATAAATAAATAAATACTTTTGGAAAAACCGTTCGATGTGCAAACCTTCTTTTATCTAGCATATCAAATGTGTACTCTTTTCAAATATAAAAAGTATTTATGATTGAAAATTGATCTTTCTCATAAAACCTTCGTCGTATTGCAAAACTCTTTCTTCAAGCAATACACGATTGTGTTTTCAAATCATTTTTCATCAATCGCTGAATCTCAATTTGTCGGTTCACTCACCCGTGTTGTCTTCTTTGAGACGCCCGGTTTGAGAACAAATTGCGAAACCCCGTCAAGGAGATTCTTAGAATCCCACCGATCACAAAGATTTGTCCGATCAACGAGGAACCGTGGGCGTGTACCTCAATTCAACGAAAGTGATCAAAGACACTTTCGTGGGTTTTATTGCTAATCGTTGTTTGCGGTACATTTGGACGATTACGGTGATCGTAATTGAGGAGTCAATCCAAAGCCGCATGCTCACAACATCCATACTTAATTGAAGAAATCATGACTGCATATCTACATAACACGGTTCGATATTTCTATACTATGCTTCTACTACGCCAGCAAATATCATGAACCAAAGAAAGCTTCCGCTACTCGATGGAAAGATGTCATGATTCAAAAGTGTGAGCATGTCGGTCCAAAAGTCACAACACCACATGATGGCAACACAATAAAGGGTGATTCAGATTTCTTGTGGTGATGATCTCAAAGAAAGCTCAAAGATCATCAAAGATGTGGATCAGTTCAAAGGCCTCCACTTAAAGTACAAATCTATGCGGACTTCGAAGAATCACTGCTTAAGCACAAAGATTGCAGAACCGGAGGGATCTACCCAGGGAAAATCCTAGCTCAAGAACAAAGTCATGAATAGAATGCTAGGATTCAAAATGTAAAACATGGGGTGACCTCCCTTAGGGGGAGATTGTTAGGAATTGGAAATTCCATAAGTGAAGAGTCGATCACCCCAAATATTATCTAGCATAAGTTAGCTCGTAGACTTGTTATTAGTTATGTTATTTAGCAGTTTATTAGTTAGTTTGTAGCGTAGTTTAGTTTAGAGCAACACCATGGAGGAAGGACGGGTCTTTACCCACTGTATACCTAGTCCACAGGCCGTCAGGAGGTCGTTTAGTTTGTAACCTATAAATACCCTCTACCTTCCAAGGTAGAGGGTTGGAAGTTCTAATCTAACATTCTACACTTTTGTTTATCTCTCTAGAATTCCCTCTCTACTCTCTTCATCTCTCTAACCATGGCATTCATATACTATCATCATCCTAGACCACCCGAATCATCTAAACAACATAATATTCACGATCCTACAAACGCACCTCCTGTCTATGACGCCAACGCAGTATCTGAGGTACCAATCATTGATCCATGTTATAACAATGTCATATTTGATGTGTTTACTGTTGGAATCACTCCTAAACCTATATCAAGTGTTAGTGATTCATATGTAATAGTTAGCTTAATTATGGACTTTATGTTTGTTATTAGCTTAAGCTTATGTAGAAGGCCCATGAGCTTAGGCCCATGTCCATTAAGGAAAGGAATGGAGTAGGAGTGTTGCCTAGCTCCCTTCCTATGAATATTTTGTAATAACCCTCACTTGAGGGTTGGTTGTTCAATTCACTCTTTCAATACTCACGCATAACTCTTCTTTTATTCCTACGCCGTATTGGTTATGTGGTTTGTTCATCCGATCTATTCTATATCTCTTTCTATTGTGCTTGTGTTGTAAACCTAGTGACCTTACAGTGGTATCAATCGCCTACTAGTTGGGTGAATCGTATTGCTTTTGAATTGGGTTTTGGTCCTACGCGTAAAGAATACGAGATACTTTGGTTCGCTTTAAAAACACGCTTTTTACACTTTTAATCCAAGATTCTTGTCCTTTCAACGTTTTAAGGTGTTAAAATAACTGCTTTTGGCAAAAGTTTCAAACTTTACGCGTGGATACACGTTTTGAACTTGGTTTTAACGAGATAGTCGCTTCTCACGCATAACTGCTTTTAGACACTTTGGATCATCAAGTTTCACACTTTTGTGTTATCTTGGTGATATTGAAGCTATTTCATCACAAAAATCTGGTTTAGAAACATCTTTGGGCAAAAGTCATTGTTACGAGTAGTTCTCGATAACGAAACCCTAATCTTACGCATAAGAATTCCGTGGTTTGATCTTGATTTCGTGGTTTACCCGTGTTTTCTTTCTTGGATAAGCCCAAAATACGTCGACTTGGGATATCTTTTACACCGTGATAGTGTAAAAGATCACTTGGGCTAAAACCCTAAACTTACGCATACGCATAAGCTTACGCCAGAACATCCTACGATAAGATTCATCTTACGCTAAGCCTAGTCTTATGCATAAGGAAATCCTACGCCTAAGTTTTCACGCCTAACTTACTATTTACGCATAACTTTAGTGCGTTTTCCACGCTTACGCAGTAAGCTAAACATACGCAGAACTCTTGTCATTACGCGTAACTTTGGTGTTTTACGCATAAGTGCTACTTGGTTTATTGTGATTTCTCGCCTAAGGATACTTCATCAACAAAGGTTCATTCGACTACAAAGATCCATTTTATAACACAAGTTTTCAACATGTCACAACCACCATACTCTAACTATTTCCTTACACTTATACTCAACGACAACAACAACTAAGTCCACAACATCAACAATGGAATCAACAACAAGCAATTTATCAACAACAATTTAATCAACAACATACTCCACAACTGGAGCAATTCCACCACCACAAATGGTTCAACCACCACCAAGTCTTCAAGTTCAACCCTACACAAACGATTTTAATCAACATCCATCAAGGAACACTATGAAGGAACCCACTTGGTTTGCAAAGATGTGTGAAGCTTTAGCGACCAACAATCAATTCATGAGGTCGGATCACTTGATAGACCTCCAATGCTCACTCCAAGAAATTACGATCAATGGGTAATTCGGTTCTTTAGGTTTTGTGATCCAAGAAGCCACATGGAAAGTTCTTAAAGAAGGTTATCTTGGAAGGTCCATTTCGGATGCCTCACCGTCATTGTACCCGGAGATCCAAATGCTAATCCACCAAGAGATGAACAATCAAACATTGCTATCAAGCGGACTGAATCCAAAGAGAACTTCTACACTATGAAGCTGATGAGCTTGCAATGCAATATATCCTTTAGGATTACCAAACCCAATTCTTCAAGTGTTGATGCTCAAAAGACCGCAAAGGCAATGTGGGAACATATTCATCTTCTTAAGGAAGGATCTGCACTCAATCGGAGGATATGGAATCCAAAATTTACTTGGCTTATGAACACTTCATGATTGAACCGAGAGACACTAGATTCTTATCATCATCGATTCTCGACATCATAAATGATTTGGATAAACACAACATCATCATGCCAAGAATTGCGCTAATACTAAGTTCTTGAGTAGTCTTGGTCCCGAATGGGTGAAGTATGTCATTTTTCTCCGTCTGCGAAGAACATGCATCATTCTACATACGGATTGTTGTACGATTACTTGAAGCCTCATCAAAAGGAAGTTGATAAGGAAAGGATTCTCCGTGCTCAAATTGCTTCAACTTCACATCCGGAAAATCAACAACTAGCCTTGTATGCTCAAAATGCTTATCCTCCTCAACAAGCAACTCAACCAATCGCCTTAATCACACCACATGATCAATCACAAGAACTTCAACAAAATCAATTGGTTCCTTACAACAACAACAATGATCAAGCACTTCATAGTCAAACTAATGAGGAATCCGATCCGTTCAAGCATTGCAACAAGGATTTGTTATGATTGCTAATGCTTTTGGCGTTATACAAACAAATCCAACAATCGCATTCGCTCCTCATCAAACACAAGGAATCGTTGTTGTGAACAATGGATGAGTTGAAGTTCGAATCGTGGTTATGGTCACGATGGGCGGTGGTCAAGGGTTTAATGCTATGGGTGGAACAACAACGAGCCCAAGTGGTGGAACAGGAAATGCTCAAAATAGGTTGAATGGTCTTGATGCTACAACCGCAATGAGAAGGGACACTGGCTAATGCATGCCCAAAGCCGAGGACTAGGGGCGTGCTTATCACAAGGAGGCTTTACTTTGGCTCTTAAGGATGAAGTGGTGGAACTCTCACGCATAAAGAACACAGCTTTTATGGCGTATGCGACTCGATGATGATATGGAGGACTTGCGCCAATGCGATTGTTATGTTGATGGCTAATATGCATGAGTTACACATGAGTGACACATGCCCGTGTATGACATCGATGGCTTGTCTCAGTGCCCGAACAAACCATATTTATCTCTCGATCTAATATCTCCGTCAACATCTCGAATCCGCAGGCTCGGAATGTTCAAAATGAGTCATCCACATCTCATTCGATGATTTTCAATTAGACCCCATAGTTACATTTGATGATCAAGATGACCTTATGGTTTCCATTGATAATCAAATTGACTCGTGGTTATACTTGAGGATCTAAATAATGATCATGTGGTGACTCACGTTGAACACGCCGAACTTGTGCCTCGTCCGATGTTGATCCGTGGCTTAAAAACCAACAATCCATAGTGGATGAATGTCGGCAAGAAATCAGACTTGAAAAGTAAAATGCATCGTTAACCAAGGATTTTGAATGTTTACAAAAGCAACTCAACTTTTTCAAAACTTAAGAAAACGTGAAAAGGTTTTGAAGCCGCTTTTACTAAATCTCATCAAACGAAAAATATTTAGAGACATATCGTGATCTAGCCGCTTGAAGAATGCTTTGTTGTCTCGAAATAGAACAATCAAACATGAACATAAAAAGCAAATTAACGCCTCACCTTGGAAAATCAAAAGCTAAGGCCGAGTTGTTAACTTGTCAAAAATAGTTCTCTGCATACAAAAAGCATTCAACTAAACGAATAGATGATCATCTTGAAGAAATCATCGGCTTGCAAAACAAACTTAAAGAGTTTAAACTGTTGTTTACAAACATGGTGAGTCGGTCACACTATTGAAAATTTACTTTAAAACCCAATCCAAATGGATATGGACCGAATCTTGCTTATTACAAACCTAAGCTTTCAACCAAAGCATTCAAACCAAATCCTAAAGTTTCCGGTCGTAATATAAAATTGATAATTACATTATGAGTGTTGTTGAATATCATCGTCAAGAGGAATTAGATGCGTAAGACGAGTCGATCAAAATTAGAAACTGTTGTTTACAACAAACCTTTTAACTATTCAAAACCGGTCACTTTCGTCACACCAACGGACTCTTCTAACACACCAAGGATTATCATAAAACGTCGTCGAGTCTTCTAATGTTAATCCCCAACCGTTATGCACAAATTTATGGTCCTTTACCTTCCATCGTTGAAGTAAACTCAAAACCCGAAAATCGTAAAATTCTTAGATATTTTGACATTTTCATGGTCGACCTAAAAATTTACAACATGAGATAGAATATCATTCTCAAATCGCCTGCACGAGAACAAAGAGACATTTTCGAAAAATCTTTTACCAAATGTTAAAATTTGAAAATTGTGCATTGTCTTAGGAACAGGACTTTCATAAGGAAATTAGATTGATGAAGGTCGTTTTCGAGAAAAAGAAACATCTATTTATAATACTAAACGTAAAAGAAAATGTTGAGAAAAGATGTTGATCGACTCTTGGAAGATGTTATCTGTCTTGATGTCGATAATGCCGTGTTATTGAATTCTCGTCATATGCATCGATTATATCTCTCACGACATCGTTGATTACGTGGTAACTGTTGAGAATCTTGATAATGTGCATTAGATCGAGTCTTTAAAAGCTAAAATTAACGATTGACAAACGAGCTTTCATATGCAAAACGTCGTCTTCAATGGTGTCAAAAGATTGTCACAATCGTGAACTTGCTTTGCAAAACAAAATCAACCAATTGCAATCCAAAATGTTTAATCCAAAATTCGAGCAACTGGAAGATCAAAACGTATCTTTGAAATGTCAAATCTCAAAATATGAACAAGAACTTGTAAAAGTTAAACAGGAATATGGTGTCATATTTGATTTACTTAAAAAACTCGTGATGAAGCATCAAACGAGCTTGATCATTTTCTTGCACACACTAAGGAAGTCATGAATTTTTCGGAAATCTTCGCTCGAAAATCAAGAATTGGTGCACACTATCTTTAAGTTAAGAGAAATGTTAGGAAAGTATGAACAACTTCCACCTACCGTGATTAAGAGAATAGCACCAAGAACACTTAGTAATCGTGAACCTAGAATGCCTCTTTGTCAAAACACAAGTTGCTAACGTGCTTCCTTCTCATCAAACAGAATAGTTGCCTCTTTTCCAAACGTCCGCACTTCACGTACCTAGGAGCACTACATCGAAGAATAGGAAGTTGCGACCTAAGAAAAGATCAATAAGGAATGCTAAAGTAGAAGAACACCCTAGGACTATGAATAAGACTCACGTTGCTTCCACTATAGATATTGCGTCTGGAAAATGTAATAGAAATAGTGATGTAACGAATTCTAAACCTGTAAGTACTTTTGATCTTCAGTCTGATGCACCTTGTGTTATTTGTCGTAAAAGTATGCATTCTGATTGTCATGGCAAATGTGTTGCTAAAGCTATCATCTCTCGTTTACGGAATCCTAAGAATCGGAATACCTCTAGGCCCACTAATCTTTCTAAGTATGTGCTTGGTAAACCGCCCTCTTTAGATTCTAGGAAACGCATTGTTGTCCCTGTAGCTCTAGCTTCACCTCCTAAGAATGTAGTACCACCTAGTGCATTCACTAAGACCAAAAGCAAATACTAGTTGGAGATGGCAGAAATGGATATATAACACACTAGGATTTAAATGGATGCCTAAAGTTATTGATGTGTGTATGTTCACTATATCGCCTCCTAACCCTCTAACATTTCGGGTTCCACATCTACTTCGGGTTCCATCTGTGGTCGTCTAACTCGGGTTCCCTCTAACATTTCGGGTTCCATCCGTGTCGTGTGTGTGTAATGCAGTGATACGATCATTCTCCTGGATTGTTGATAGCGGATGTTCCCACACATGACAGCAATCTTAAACTCATATCAAACTTTATTGTAAAGTTCATTGGCACCGCCATATTCGGGAATGATCACTTCAGCAGCCTATCATTGGCTACGGAGACTATATCAATGGGAACATCAAAATTAGCGGTGGTTTATTATGTGGAAGGCCCTCGACCGCAACTGCTTTCGATGGAGGTCGGCTCGTGATGGAGATTTGGAGGTTGCTTTCGGAGAAATCTTGTTTCATTCGTGATCTACAAGGAAACGACCTTATGTCCGGGTTCGCGTAACTCAAGTCTTTACACTATCTCTATGCAAGACATGGTTGCTTCATCTCCCATCCGCTTACTTTCAAAGGCAACATCAACAAAATCCTCGGCTATGGCACCGTCTCTCTCACATTTAAACTTTCAAACTATAACCAATCTTGCTCGACACAAACTAGTCAAGGACTCCCACGATTCCTAAGATTCTAAAGATCACCTTTGCTCACTCGTGAACAAGGGAAAAGCACTCGTGCTCATTTTCCTTCAAAGGTGGAACATGCCTCAAAGATGTGCTTCATCTTATTCACATGGACTTGTGTGGCCCGATCGCTGAAAACGATTAATGGCAAATGCTACATCTTGGTAATTGTTGATGACTACTCACGCTGGACTTGGGTCTACTTTCTTCAAGCAAAGACCAAGCTCCAAAGATGATCATCACCTTTCTCACAAAAATACAGTTCGCCTCCCGAACACCGTCCGCCAAATAAGAATGCATACAAAGGAACTAAATTTGTTAACCTAACTCTTCGCGAATTTTATGAGAAAGTGGGAATTGAGCATCAAATCTATTGAACGCATACCGTAAAAAACGGAGTTGTTGAAAGACGAAACCGAACGTTAGTGGAAGCTGCAAGAACAATGTTAATCAACGCTAAACTTCCAGACATTTATGGGCGGTCAGATATCATCGCATGCTATACTCAAACCGTTTCTATGATTACTAAACGCCACAACAAAACACCTTTTGAGCTTCTCCACAACCATAAACCGAATCTCAAACACTTTCATGTATTTGATCCCTTGCTATCCGAATAATGATCGTGATAATTTGGAAAGCTCAAAGCCAAAGTCGACATCGAGTCTTTATTGATATTGTGAGAATTCTAAAGGTTACCGATCCGAATCGCCGACAAAGCAAGTTATGGAAACAATTCATGCTCATTTTGATGAACTTACGGAGATGGCTTCCGAGCTTATCACTTGGAACCCGGTCACAACCGCTAAACTTCCCTCAAAACCCATCATCAAATGAACAAAGCCCCAAATCACTCGTCAACAAATGGAAAGGTTATTTGCTCCGTTGTTCAATGATTTATATTGATGAACGTGCTCGTGTGTATCCGCTGCTTCCATTGCTCAACCCGATACTACTCTTATACCGATACACTCGCTACAACAACTATCATTGAAGAAGCACCACCAGCTGACTCCACCACAACAGCTTGAACAAACTGCCCAACAATGATGAACCGTCATGATGTTCTTAATGAAGTACCCCACCGCAGATTTTGATCCAAATGCGTTTTTAACCCGCTTGCTAATGACACTCGCTGCACTCGATGTCGCGGAATCATCAACAAACCATTTGAATCCTCGAACTGCACAATGTATACCAACATCAACCTCTACACATCGATGGAGAAAAGACCATCCTCCGCAAATATTATTGGCAACCCGAATCAACCAACAAGTTACGAGACAACGTCTTCACACATATGGTAAACATTGCATTTATGCACTCACCGTCCGCTAACTGAGCCTAAAAACATTAAAGACGCAATGACAAAAGACAACCGGATAGAATCCATGCGGGAAGAACTCAACCAATTCAAACGCCTTGAAGTATGGGAACTGTTGAAAGATCAACAGGGTCTACGCTATTGGTCTTAAATGGATTTGGAAGAACAAATTGATGATGAAGGAACGAATCGTAAACAAGTCACGCCCGTGGCTAAGGGTTATCGATAGGAGGAGGGTATTGACTTTGAAGAATCATTTGCTCCGGCTGCTCGCCTTGAGGTTTGTTCAATATTTCTCGCGTCGCGGCTCATATGAATATGACGGTCTTTCGATGGATGTCAAAGCTGCGCTTCATCGCCCAACCGTAAGGATTCGTTGATCCCGAGTTCCCCAACCATGTCTACAAACCCAACAAAGCTCGTATGGTCTCAAACAAGCTCCTGCATGGTACGATAAGCTATCATCTTTCCTCATTGCCATTAATTTCAACAAAGGTTCGGTCGAATTCTACTCTTTTATACAATATCACGGGCACATATCTTAATAGTTTAAATTTACGTGGATGACATCATTTTGGGTCTACACATAAAAGTACTCAATCGCTTTTGCAAAACTAATGAAGAAAAATTTTGAAATGTCCATGATGGGTGAACTTACGTTCTTTCTAGGACCGCAAGTTAATCAATCACCCCTGCGGTATTTTCTTGAGTCATTCCAAATATGCCCTTGAATTGTTAAACAAATTTGAATGAAAACTCGCGACACTTATGCCACACCAATGACTCATACCAAGAAGCTAGACGCGATTTACATGGGAAATTAGTGGACCCTACCAAATAATCAAGTATTATTGGGTCTCTCGTATCTAACAACTAGCCGACCGACATTGTCTTTGCTGCTTATCTCGCTCCCGCTATCAGTCAAGACCAATCAAACACTCCTCTCTCGAGGCTAAAAGAATCTCCGATACATCAAGGGAACCATTAACTTGGGGATCCGTATCCGAAGGATTCTTGTTTTGAACTAATCGCTTTTCATATCTTTGATCACGTAGGATGTTTAGATTCACGAAAAGTACTTCAGAGCACTACAATTTCTTGGTGATAAACTGGTGTCCCGGCAATCGAAGAAGCGTGGATTGTACATCGGCCATCAACCGAAGGTAATATGTAGCCATGTCGGTGTTGTGCTCAAGTCATCCGGATGAGAACACAACTCAAAGACTATGGTTACGTATTTGAAAAATCCCGATGTACTATGACAATCGGAGTGCCATTGCGATCTCGTGCAACTCGCCAAAGACTAAATCAAAGCACATCGATCTTCGCTATCATTTCATCAAGGACCATGTGAATGTGGTGTTTGTTGAATTATACTTTGTGGGTACCGAATACCAATCAAGCGTATCTTCTCACCAAAGCCTTAGCTCCTCGCTAGGTTTAATGAGTTGGTCCACCGAATTGGTATGCGGTGTTTGACTCGAGGAACTAGATGAACTTTATAACATTCTTAACACCACCAAACACCAAAACCACTTTTGTAAATATTTTTCAAAACAAAATACAAAATTATAAAACCCGATAAAACAACAAAATATTCTTCTATCTAAATTTCTTTCAACATGGCAAGTACAAATCTTTCATCAACACTTTGTTCTATCAAATCTTTCACAATTTTCCCGAACAAGTGTCGAGGGAGAAACTAAATATTTTCCGCTTCATAAAACCTTGTACTTCCATGTTTCCAAAATACGTTGTTTCTTCTAGAAAAATGGTGGACACGCTTGTCAAATACTCTCCTGACTCAAATGTCTTCAAAATTCATTATTTCAAAAGTCGAGGGGAGTATCGTTAAGTTCTTGCCTTACAAGTGTTTTGTCTATCCTAAACGAAAGTTAAAGGATCTTGGTTGGAACCTTTGAGGTTGAGGATTGAATGTCAACTTGGCAAAGTAATTTTAACAAATTCATTCACCTAACATATTCAATGCACCACTTCGTGCATTTACTCCTATACCACCAAGATCAAACAACCCAAATCAAATCTTTAAAATCTGCTCAAGCTTTTCATAATCTATAAGTTCTAAACTGCTTTGATCAAGATGATAAACAAGGGTTTCTAAAATTCTTTCAAATCCAAAGGATTAAAACTCTTTAAACCGATTTTGGAAAATTGTTCACCGAACGAATGGGTGTTTATGCATATAAGTGTTTGGATTGAAATGAGTTATGTTAAAACCTTTCTTAGAGTCTATTAAACTTGTTTCAATCATCCATAACCATCCGTAATCTTAAAATTCATTAATTTGAATTCTAGGTTCTTACGCTCATTTAGGGTTTTTCTATTCGTGATATGTTATTAGGTGTTCAAGAAAGTGTTAGAATAAGTTTATATGCATGTTTTGAACCTTGAAATTAGCCCAGAAAGATCTAAATTGTAAGAATTTAAGTTTAGTTTTTTATAGGGTTCATCTCCCATGAATCTTCTGATTTTGTGGTGGAAATGTGCTAAACCTTGCTCCATTGCACTCATATGACATCTAGGACACTCCATAAACATTCTTGTTTGATTTGTGTGGCTATATCTCTTACGCGTAGATTAAGGGTTTAGGGTTTAAGTAATTTTACGCCTAAGTCTTTTTGTGTGTATCTGATATGTTCTTATGCTTGTTTTGTGATCTAAAAGATGTTTGGAGTTAACTGCAATCAAGTTTTCATGTTTATATTTAACAGGTTAATTATTCGTAATGTCGTAATCTTTAGGTGTTCAAACCGTTACGCTTTATGAATACTTTATGCGTAAAGGTTACGCTTAAGAGAAATCTTACGCGTAGCTCTTACGCATAAGGGGTCTACAGATGGATTAAGTATATCTTGAAAGATATTCGTAAACAAGGCTTGTTACGCATAAGCTTTACTCTTACGAGTAAACCGTATGCTGCGTAACATCTAGCTTATCCCACGCGTAAGCTTAAAGCCTTTGAACTTGTCTTACGCGTAAGAAACTCTTATGCCTAAGCTTGGTCTTACGCTTTAGTTTACTTCTACGCTAAGCTTCTTTCTTACGCATAAGGATCCTTGTTACTCATAACCCACTGTTCATTACATTTTGGCCTATTACGCATATGTTACTTGTTAAATGTTACGCATAGGTCACAAATATCTGATGTTTCATATAAGCTTACAAAAGTTAATATGTTGTGTGTTAAGTGAATTATTGGTCTTTGAAATTTCAAAATTAACATGTTCACGTAACTTATCACATCAACTTCATACATTTGGACTAATGTGACTTAGGACTTGTAACTAACATAAACATGTTACCTTCATACAAGTAATTAGATAATTAATCGACTAATACAAACACATTGTGTTTCCATATGTCTATCTCTTTGTCTAATGACTTTCGGATCATGAAATGGCGCAAATCAAGCAAACATCAATGCCCCAAATTGAGCTCTCGATGGCAAACACATTCCAAGTTGGATATGACAAAATAATTGGCAAGAACTATCTCCGTGTCATCTTCAACAACTTCATATGCTCATAATCATCTTGCAAAATTGCTGGATATCCTTCGCAACATCCATTCAAAACTCATGCTCAATGAGTAAGATTCAATGGATGAGGTTATACAATTTCGTAAGACATTAAAGCGTAAAAGGATGGAATACCATGCTTCAATCTTTTCTCGTTAATCAACCGGGCAAGGGCAAGGTCAAGTAGTAGTCCTCCACTTATGGAAGATCCATTGCAAACATCTTTACCCCATCCGATCCGTTAATCAACCCGTAAGGATCGGGTGTCACCGCTACTACAACTCGCTGAAATGAAGCAACCACAACAACAACTTTAATATATGCAAGAAGAAAAGCATGGTGAAGATGTGGAAATATATGATGAAGGAGATTACGATCATGATAAGGATGAAAGAGTCACCGATGATGATAATTTGGTGGTCAAGAGAAATGTTGCAAAAGAGGTCAAGAAACGCTAGAGTCGAGGAGGAAAAGTTTAAGAAGGAATCAGACAACTACATAGTTGACAATCCAATACACATGTTAGGTCACAAGTTTTACAAACACAAGCTTATAAGAAAGAGATAAGGCGATTGAACAAGATCTAACACACACACACGACAATAGTAAGACCGGTTACGCGTAGGTGAGTGAGAGAAAGAAAAACTTGAACAACCAACCTTCAAATGAAGGTTACATAGAGTATTTATAGGAGGGAAGCTAGGGCAACACTCCTAGTTCCCTTCCTTTCCTTAATGGGCTTGGGCCTAAGCTTATGGGCCTTCTACATAAGCTTAAGGCTAATAACAAACATAAAGGCCTTCTACTTGATTATGGTTTAGGAGTGATTCCAACAATCTCCCCCTCAAGTGTTGGTGATGAACGGTGAAGGCGTTGATGTAATAGTAGCTCGACGCCTTCTCGACATTCTTCTTCTTGTGAGAAGAATTGCTTCGATTCGAACAATCTCCCCAAGGTAGAGATAGTTGACTTTGAACAGCTTGTGCTTTGACGTCATCTTTAACTTTGTTCTTTGATTATTTGTTCTTTGTGGTGAAAGTGATAATATGTTATTGTTCGCATCAATTTCGCCTCGAGTGCCGCTTCACCGCCCAAAGGTTCCACGTCATTCTTCAACATGCTCACCGCTCTTTGACATTGGAATTCAATAATCGATGAAGTTCTTAAGTCTTTAACTTTGTAGATTCTTTGGTTTGACGAAGAATCATTCTCGACGGTTGTGTTGCTTTAGGATAGAACTTCCATTAGTGATGATGTTGGCGTGAGCATGAGAAGAATCAAGACGATCATCCCGCCCCGAGCTTCCATAAGAAGAAAACATTTCAAACGGTTAGTAATAAGCGGATTCCGCACTACAAGTTTGAACTTCGAGAGAGTTAACAAGATAGTGTGAAAACTCAACTCTAATTTTACAAAGGCCGCTC
>CM040244.1:125211657-125425275 GCA_022545495.1 Chrysanthemum lavandulifolium | reverse complement strand
AATTAATAAGAAAAGAAAAAAAATTTATTACAATTATTAAAAGAACATATATAAAAGCAGATGGGACGATAGTAGAATAACGCTAGTGATGAGCGATGTTAATGATTGCTAGGAAATCGATAAGGATTGGTGTAAACAAAGCGGCTAATGTTTCCATCTAAAATTTACCATGTGAATAAAAGGAGAAATATACTTACAATTTCTTGAGAATGCCATAATATCTTTCTTGAAAGTAGGTCCATTAGCACTATTGTCAATAACTTTAAACGAACCATTTCCGAAATCAACACATATAAGATACATGTGTCCTTTATGACAAACAGGGAAGAAAAGTTGCAATAAAAATAAAAGCAGCTTAAAAAATTTGTTAAATTTACATATCAACTATACATTAGTTACCGAATTTTAAAAAAATTTAAAAACATACCATATCAAAAGTTTTCAATGACATAAGATGCTTTTCATCATTTCTAAAACTTTCTTTAATTCTTTTTGTGAACACTTGTAATTTCTCCTGATCAGAATGCTTTTCAATAAAGTATGATGGATTCTGCATAATAAATAATGAAATTATTGTTTTAAATATGATAAATACTATAAATATATATAGTAATATATAACAAAATTACTTACAATTACAGAGATTTTAAAGAAAAACGGATGGTAACGTATCATCTTCTTTATATAATTCCAAACGTTGAGAATCTCGACCATATATCGATGACATTCGTTGATAATTCCAAACTTGGGGTTAATGTTTACAGAACGCCCGACAGAGCAAGGGTAAAGGAATCACAAATAATGGTGTCATATCAAAGCAAAACAAATACCAAAGAAGTCTTAACATAAATCTTTGAAATAATTTAAGTCAACATGACTTCAATACATAGGTCCCAATGGAAGATAAATTCCAATGTAAATAAAGTGAAATAGTAAAGTCTTAAATGGCATCATAAGATCAAAGCTAAATATCTCTAAGGTAAGTCCACTCATGCACTCATCCCAAAGCAAAACTCAGCTCCATTGCTTAGATACCGCCGGAAGAAAAGAAATGCGTCGAGCTTCAAAAGCTCATGAGCATGATATAAAAGCAAAGCAATACGAAGCGATATCGAATACAAAATATAGTGAAGCGAAGATAACAAAATCATAATCATTTTCGAGTATAAATCGAATTATCGGATAAGGTTTATAGTTAACTACGAGCCCGAAACATATATCATATCATAATCCTATTCACATAAGGCAACATTTGTAGGAGACCTACGAGTTATGAAGGACGTGCATGCACGCACATCAATCATCGATAACGAGATAACATATAACGAGATAACGGATCTAGGATGCATCCATCGCCTACGCATGAGATATTGGCCATAACATATAATTGAGCTCATAACAGAGCAATGAGATAAGGACGTGGCGAACATCACTCTATCGCCCTAGAGTCATGTCGGAGGTGCATCATCGACACGGACATGGAACCCCATGACTAGTGAAATATTTGGCTCGGTGTCAAACTATCTTAGGTCAAATCGAATGTCAAAGCCGATACGGATCATACTTTACCATAAGGTTAATCATATTTTCAAAATCGAGTTTTCATATCATATAGTTCAAAATCGATGTTTCATAATTCGTAAATCGAAGTTTCAAATAAGCAACAACTCAAACAAGCAGAATGGGGTTCATAGCAAAGGCTTAGGAAACCCTAATAAGTAAAATATAAAAGCTATCGAAAAGAAAACGTCATAAGGAACCTTTACTGAAAAGGTCAGAATATCTGTATCTTATTCCAAAGCAAATGACCAAAAAGCAGAAATACGGAAAACAAAGGATCATTCCTTCTTCACAGAACCTATACACATTAATGATCGTACATATTATTTATGATTCCATAATTGTCGAAATGATCTTTTAATGTTTGGTGTTTACATTTAGTGTATTTAATGATCTTAATACTTTAGGGTTTTATAATTAAATGAGACTTAAGTGTTTTATAACCAATATTGTAGATTAAGGTTCATTCGTCATTTATTAGAGTTTAGGGTTAAATGTGAAAATAGTTTAAAAGTCATAACTCACATGAAATAACGAATTAATACCTTAGCTTCAAACCCTAATCGACTCTCATTTATGTTCTAGGGTTTCTCATTCTTTTAATATCATTTTAATACGCATTTACTTTACATGTTACGCCTTTAATAACTCATCACTTTGACCTAGGTCGTATGAAGACAAACCTTTCTTTTCTTGCTTCACCATGCACGCACACACACATGCAAACACTTATCCATACTCAAATCGACTCACACAACTTATAGTTTCGGAAAAACATGAACACGTAATATGTATACACGACAAGCTCACTTGTTTCACAAAACCCACGCATGACTCACGATTTGCTATTCATATGGTTCGGTGCATTTTGTATTCGCTATACATGTTTTAACATAAATCATACCACTTTACGTACATTACATATTTGACGCTTGCATGTTATACCTTAACCGATTCATATATATGTGGTTCGGTTTCATGTGGCTCGACATACACAAGACCCGATTCATATCTTACATATTCGAGCATACAATAACGTTACATGTAAACATAAGTGACGAGAAGGACTTAGTTATACCTTAGCTTGCGTTGAAACAAACACCACGACACCAAGGGTGTAGCATAGTCACGATCGGAAAGAAAAAGGAAGAGGCAGGAAAGGTTTTGGGGTGCCGAGACTTTTGTAACTAGGGTTTCAAATTGATGTTTTGTGTTTGTATATATAGTGTAGGTACCGATCGGTTCTAGGGCTTGAGGTGTGGGCTTCGGCTCAAACCCAAACCGAATAAAAACATGGCCCTAGTTGGGCTCACTTAGACTCTCGGCTCAAACAAATGCGGCCCAACAAAATTGGACAACACCAAAACGATCGGCCCAAAATGGTTTATGCACATGACGTTTATCTTTGTCGTACAAATGACGATTTCTTAATATACTCATTAGGTTTTAATTATTCATAAGTTAGATTTTAAATTCCGTTAAGTGAACATTAATGTATTTTACGTATTTTATAAATTTTGATTTCAAGGGTATTTTAGTCTTTATTCTATGTTTCAGATTTTCAGGTTTTACAACTCTTCCCCTCTAAAAGAAGAATTTTCGTCCTCGAAAATTGAAATGAAACGAAACGAAAACGAATTAAGAACGTACCAAACTATTTAAAGAAATGAGGGTAACTAGCTCGCATCGATTCTTGGTTTCCCAAGTAGCCTCACGCCTCGGTGATTTTCCAAAGAATCTTAACGAACTAAATGACTTTATTTCTCATGACTCTCTTGCCTTTCTAAAATAGCTTCCGGTTCTTCGAGATAAATACATATCGACTGAATTTGATCAAACGGATAAGAAGCAACGTGTAACGGATGATAGTTGTATCCCTTAGAGAGATACATGGAAAACGCCATGAACATGCGATAACCGAGGCGGAAGTGCTAACCGACTGAAACTTCTCTATACGCTCCAAAATTTCAAACGGACCGATGAATCGAGGATTGAGCTTGCCCTTGATTCCAAAACGCTTTTACACCTCTAAGCGCGAAACTTTCGTAAATACACGATCTCCAACCCGAAACTCTAAATCACGGCGATGCTTGTCGGCATAACTTTTCCGACGAGACCTAGCCTCCGTCGCCTTTTCTTTAGCAATGACTACTTTATCATTAGTGATCTCAATCATTTCCGGACCTTCAATTAAGCGCTCACCTACTTCATCCCAACAAGTAGGTGCTCTACATTCCTCCCATAAAGAAGTTCAAACGGTGTCGCCTTAATGCTAGCATGCCAACTGTTGTTGTATGCAAACTCTACTAGACACAAATATTCATCCCAATGCCCGTCCATTCTAAAGCACAAGCCCTTAGCATGTCCTCTAAGGTCCGAATAGTCCTTTCGACCGACCATCCGCTTGAGGATGAAATCTCAGATCAAATTAAGTCGAGTACCCCAAGCTTTTGCAAACCTTTCCAAACGGAAGTAAACGCGGATCTCTCGGACACAATAGATGCCGGAGTACCATGAAGCCTAACGATCTCTTGTCGAAAAATTTCCGCCAATCTACCAATACCATAATCCTTTCGATTGGTAAGAATGAGCGATTTGGTTAGTCGATCAACAACTACCCAAATCGCATCATGCTTCTTCCGAAAAGAGGTAGCCCGGTCACAAAATCCATAGATATCTTATCCCACTTCCATGTTGGAATATCCAATGGTCAGAACGATCCACTAGCCCTTTGGTGCTCAATTTTAACCTGGCGACAAATCATACACTTCGACACAAACGCCGCCACATCTTGCTTCATGCCATCCCACCGTATATCGCTTCAAATCTCTATACATCTTGGTAGAACCGGGATGGATAGTGAAAGGAGAACTATGAGCTTCCATAACTTTCTCGCAAGCACCGGATCATTGGGAACACAAAGCCTATCTTCATACCATACAATTCCGTCATCATCAACCTTAAACTCCGCTCGCTTACCTTCTTCAACATTTTGCGCCACGGCCCACACTCACCATCATCTTTCCGAGCTTTAATTTGCGTTATAAGGTTCGACTCCACCTTCATACTAGCCCAAGATCCATCAAAACCTCGCACGCACAACTCAACATCCAAACGCTCTAAGTCACGAAGAATCCTAGGTTCAATCTCAATACTTGCAAGAATGCTCGATTTAGGCCAAGTCGCCAAGAACTTACATTAGCCTTACCGGATGGTACCGAATGTTGGTGTCATAATCCCAAGGAGTTCTAACCATCTTCTTTGTCTCATGTTAAGCTCCTTCTGAGTGAAAATATACTTGAGACTCTTATGGTCAGTGAAAATATCACACGTCTCCCATACAAGTAATGCCTCCAGATCTTCAACGCGAACACCACTGCAGCTAACTCAAGGTCATGAGTTGGGTAATTCTCCTCATAAGGTTTCAGTTGTCTTGAAGCGTAAGCTATCACCTTTCCATGTTGCATCAAAACACAGCCCAATCCTTTCTTAGATGCATCATCAGAATTTGAAATCCTCCAGAACCAGATG
Organism: Chrysanthemum lavandulifolium; assembly: GCA_022545495.1. Taxonomy (NCBI): domain Eukaryota; kingdom Viridiplantae; phylum Streptophyta; class Magnoliopsida; order Asterales; family Asteraceae; genus Chrysanthemum; species Chrysanthemum lavandulifolium. The sequence goes on along the minus strand of CM040244.1, from coordinate 125,420,184 downwards.
GAAGAGTCAAAATAGGAGCGGACACCAATCTTCGTTTCAACTCTTCAAAACTCTCTTCTCGTTCATCCGTCCATACAAACTTTTCACCTTTTCTCATCAGTTGGGTTAGGGGTAAAGCTAAGCGAGAGAAACCTTCAACAAAAGCGTCGGTAGTAACCAAAGAAGTCCTAGAAAACTCCTAACCTCGATCATCATTGTAGGTCTTGGCCATTTAGTGATAGCCTCAACCTTAGACGGATCCATGGTGATACCATCGCCAGATACAATATGACCAAGGAAAGCGACTTGTTTTAACCAGAACTCACACTTCGAAAATTTGGCGTGCAACTTCTTCTTCCTCAGAATCTCCAAAACTATCCGAAGATGTTGCTCATGTTCTTCTTCAGACTTGGAGTAAACCAAAATGTCGTCGATGAATACGATAACGAACTTATCGAGGAACTCATGGAAAACACGATTCATTAGGTCCATAAACACCGCAGGCGCATTTGTCAAACCAAAAGGCATAACGAGGAATTCGTAGTGACCATATCCGTACGTAAACGCGGTCTTAGGAACATCTTGCTCCCTCACACGTGGTGATAACCGATCTCGATCAATCTTCAAAAGAACTTCGCTCCTTGCGTTGATCAAACAAATCATCAATACGCGGAAGAGGATAACGGTTTCAATGGTAATACGGTTGAGTTAACGGTAGTCGATACATAGACGCATGCTCCCATCCTTCTTCTTCACAAACAAAACAGTGCACCCCATGGAGAAACTTTGGGTCGAATGAATCCATTCTCCATCATCTCTTGTACTGCCTTTAACTCCTTCAATTCTACGGTGCCATACGACACGGAGCTTTCAAATCGGTTCAAGACCGAGGATATAACTCAATTCTAAACTCAACTTCTAGTCGGGGAAGACCAGGAAGTTCATCGGGAAAAACGTCGGTGAATTCACAAACAATGTAAAGGTTTTCAATGTTAGGACTCTCCAAAGATGTGTCCTCAACAGATGCCAGAAAACCTTGGCACCCATGAGCAATCATAGTCCGTGCCTTCATAGCAGAAATAAATTTAACAAATTTGAGGGGTTGAGAACCATAATAAACGAATTCAGGACATTTTATGTCTCCAAAGATCACCGTTCTGGCATAGCAGTCGATGGAAGCTCTATGGTAAGCCAACCAATCCATGCCAAGAATGATATCAAAGTCGACCATATCGAGAGGATACAGATTTGCAGAGCGAATACGATCATCAAAACGAAGAGGGCACTTAACGTATTTATGATCAATGATCATGTGGTTTTTCATAGGCGTAGAAATTGATAAGTGGTTTGTTAGTGGTTTGGGGGTCATATTAAGTTTCTTAGCAAATGTGACAGATATAATGGAGTGTGTGGCACCGGTATCAAATAAAGCGAAGACAGTAAAATCACCAATGTAAAGAGTGCCCGTAATGGTACCTGAAGTGCGCTCCACCGATTACAGTAGTAGCATAAACGCGTCCGAAGAGTAGGTGGCGGCTTGATGTAGTTTCCGTGAATCGCCGGGTTCCTCTTAGGGCAATCCTTGATCTTGTGAGTAGTGGAACCACAAGAGAAACATCCACTAGTGGCCTTGAAACACCGCCCGGATGAGCCTTTCCACAAGTAGTACGAGAGAGGTGGGGAGGCAAAACCTCACCGTCCTTTTGTGACCGGAAGATCCTCAAGCACGATCCGATATGATCCTCGAAATGATCGATCCTTGTTGTAACCGGGTTATTGTTACCTTGATTCGACGATCATTTCCATTTCTACCAAGACTCGCTTATCCCGACTCCTCGCCTCGGGCCTAGAGTCCACATTCCTTCTCGATCGACCCACGATCATAACTCCTATCCACCGACCCTCGAATCGTAACTCCTACCAAAGATTTCTTATAATCACTACTTTGAGTCCTACCTTGAACCCGATCACCATCGTGGTTGCGCTTGTTGGAACCCAAACCTCATGAAAGATCTCAATGTTATGAGTGCGTCATTGCAGCCGACACATCCTCATACTCTATATTCGTATCGGTCCAACACCCACTTCTTCAGGTCCCCACTTGAGTGTTTGGCTTGACGCCTACCATCCCCAAAGAATCGCTCCTACAAAACTTACCACCTCATAAACCGCCCATGTACTCATTGGAGTTCTCATGATCAAACTGTAAATCGCCGATAATCCCTCTCATACATTTGCCGCCAAAGATCGTGGAAGTAACGATTATAGAAGATGGTGAAATTCAGCCTGTGTACAAGTAATAGCAAAGCATCTCCTCCTCTTGCTGTTTGAGTGCCTTCCACCAATTCAATGCATCACCTTCCAACTTAAATGCAGCCAACGGGTCTTAAACTCGTCTCCACAACCCAACACTTCAAACAACTTTTCTATGTGAGTGATCCGGTCCTCGGCCTCGATGGGAGTAGCAGATCTTTGAAAGAAAGGGCTTGAGCTTACAAACGCTCGAGCCAAGTGTGAATGCCGACGGGTTGATTACCTCCACCACTACCCGAAGGACCCACTGTTTCGAATGTTGTTGATCACCGTGTCATCATCTCGGGTGTGGTAAGACCAGGAAAAGAGTGTTGAGAGCATTGGCAATCGCAGATCCAAGTTAGGAGCATCATCGTCTCCATCCAAGTTACTCGTTATTATTACGAGTTTGAACCATCCGAACGATATTCAAACGATTAGCAAAATTAACAAAGGTGAGATACGAAATGGAAGTACGCAGAAGGAAACCTAAAGTCTACCCAATCCTCACAGTCATAGCCTAAGCTCTATGGTCTCAAACTCGCTCTGAAACCATAAATTGTAACATTGACCCGACAAGGGTAAAGGAATCACAAATAATGGTGTCATATCAAAGCAAAACAAATACCAAAGAAGTCTTAACATAAATGTCAAATAATTCAAATCAACATGACTTCAATACATAGGTCCCAATGGAAGATAAATTCCAATGAAATAAAGTGAAATAGTAAATTCTTAAATGGCATCATAAGATCAAAGCTAAATATCTCTAAGGTAAGTCCACTCATGCACTCATCCCAAAGCAAAACCTACCCATTGCTTAGATACACATTGGGATATGAAAGTGTCAAGACGCAGCATCTTGGAAGAAGTCAAAGAGTCAAAATCTTGCTAAAGACAAAGTCAGCATCTTGCACTATGAAGTCAAAGTACTGCAAGAACAAAAGAACTGTTATATTCGTTTAAGGAAAGAATTGTATTCTATGTTTAGATTACTTGTCGTACAAGGTTACAAATTGTAAACCGACTAGGATATCCTTGAGCCTATAAAAGGACTCCTAGATTGGCATTAGAGGTACGATTTTAAAAAGAGTTTTAGAGATTACGAATTAGTGTTTTAGAGAGAAGTTCGATTATCTTAGAGTTGTATTAAAGTATCTGCATAATAAGCAGATTTAGATTTAATAATAAAAGTTATTCTTCTTAGCTTTGTTAAGTAAATTCGTACTTGATAAAGATTGCTCGGTGTTTCTTTGTTAATAACTTAGGATTTATCCGAGGTTATTAAACCTTAACAAGCTAGTTTAAGTTAGTTTGATTAAAGTATATCGATCCAACAAGTGGTATCGAGCTGTGTGGAAACTCGACTAGGAAGAAACCCTACTTCAACTATATTCAAGATGTCGATCGAAGTCGCTCCACCACCCTCAATCACCTCACTCGAATTCCAATAATCAAGAAGGAGAATATGATCTCGGTGCATGAAGATGAGGCAAGATATTGCCATTACGAGCACCATGCTCTATGGAATGTAATTGTGAATGGGAATGAAGTTGTCACTGAACCCATTAATATTCTCGACAACCAATCGCCAAAGGCGTCTTACCAAAGAAGAACCCTAAGGAATCAAGAGAAGGCTCTAAACATTCTATTATCTCGCCATTCCGGATGGTCATCTTCAAATTTCATGATGCTAAAGATGCTAAGTAGCTCTGGGCCGCTCTCAAGACCAGATTTGGAGGAATGAAGCCTTTAAGAAGATGCATGAAATTTGTTGAAGCAACAATTTGAAACTTTCATAGTTGGTGAAAGAGAGAATCTTGATGTCGCATATGATAGGTTTCAAAATCTCCTCAACATGTTGGAGTTATACAAGGAAGAAGTATCATTGAGGATGCTAATTTGAAGTTTCTAATGAGCTTGCCATCTACATGGCATGTGATTGCTACAATGATCGGAGGACAACAAGGATTGATGTTATGGACTTTGATGATCTCTATCATCAACTGGAGGTGTATGAACATGAGATGAGTGGTCAACCCAATTCCAAATCTCACAAGATTGCTTTTTATCATAACGAAGAAGAGCAAGATTTCAAAAGCTACGCTCTCCTCAAATCACTGTTTCTCAAAGTCTTCGTTTACAATCCCCCTTCATATGCTCAAGAAAGCCCCACCATCTACCACTTTGCACTTAGATGAAGTTGTGTGCTCTTTCTTTGCACAACAAGCCGCCTTTACATCACTTATGAAGAGGATCTAGCATGATCAAGAAGATGCACTTGAAGAAATTGATATCATGTGGCAAGTTGCTATGATCACTGCAAGGATCAAAAAGTACATGAAGAAGACAGTAAAAGTATTGATTTCAAACCAAAACAAGGAATAACTTTGACAAATCTCAAATTGAATGCTTCAATTGTCAAAAGACCTGGTCACTTTACTGGGAGTGCAGATTTGCTAAGTATCAAGCAAATGAACATCCGAGAAGCCAAAACTTGAGCTCAAAGAAATTCCAATAACTAAAACAAAGGCTTTGGTTGCTCAAGAGAAGTTATCGTGGTTGACCGGAGTGAAGAATTTGATGATGAACCGTGACTTCATTGTATGGTAGCGATGGAAGATGCGATTGAAGACACATGGAAGCATTGGATTGGAGCACTGCTTTTGATGAAGAACCCGAACATGCCGCTTTGGAATCGATGATGGCTTTGGAGGATTTGATTGAGCAAAGAAAGTGAAGATGATCATGTTCTTCTTGCTATGGCGGCTACTTCACCAACTCGCCTCCTATCTACGAGGTATGCTCAAACCATATGAGTTTTATCTAAAATTACTTAACAGCTTATGTGATTGAAAGAGATAATTGTGTTAGGGCTAGGTCCGAGGTAGCAGTTATCAAATCACTTTAGAGTCTATGGAAGCCAAAATATTAACTCATGAAAATAATGAAATGGCTTGGTAAAAATATGAACAACAGGATTATCAATTAAAACTTAGTGAATGGAAACTAAACTCAGAAAATTTCAAATTGAGAAATTGACTAAAGAAAGAGATTTATTGAAGATTTGATTACTAAGAGGATTATTTATCACTTATTTGAAGGTGAAGTGGAATTACTTGGTTTGTGTTCTTATCATCTAGCTTGATGAATCTAGCAATGTGTGATTTTTCTTATGATGCTCTATGCACACATTGTCTATCACTTAAAGGAGTTACATTGTAGTGCTCGAGTGTCTCATACTAGTTGAGGATTCTTTTCAAGGGATTGCGGTCTACTTATATTGTTGGTTAGTATAAGTATGGAGTTCCGTGGATAGTACTGATTTAAGACACAAGTTTGGGAAATTTTACTTCTTCATCAAGTTCGTTATATTTGCTTTTCTTCACAAAGTGATCATTACAAGGAGCTTCTGATTTTGAAGAATCAAGAAGATGGTTAACATATGGTTTTTAGGGAAGTTTATTGTTAAAAGTTTAACCATCTACATGCATCACTCAAGGGAAGTTTTAATTTTACTATTGTAGATCATTATTACTACTACTAGTTGAAGTTTTCTCTTGTTTTGGATCCATTTTCTTATTATGCGTAATGGTGGGCGATTTGAAGCATTGGAAGTCTTAGATTGGAAGTATGATATTGGTTAAGTGGTGGTCAAGATCATTATTTGCATACGCTCCTATTTAGATAATAACAAAAAGGGAAGAGATGTTTGAGTGACATGTTTAAGTCAAGGGAAGATTGTTTCATTCATGGTGAGATTTAATTATCTCAACTTCTCGCTACTCGCCTAGGAAGTTCGTACAAGAATCGATTTGTTTTGTCATCATCAAATAGGGGAAGATTGTTGGGTCTATTATAGATTTGATAATACAAAACAAGAAGAATGAAACATGAAGGACTAAAAGTGACAAGAAGGAAACTACAAAAAGATGGAGGATTTGGAAGATTCTAGAAGATATGCTTAAAAGAATATTTAGTTTCCTAATTGTATTGTTTCCTAATTATATTATGATTCCTCTTGTAAACCCTAGATGTCTTTAGTATATAAAGAGACATAGGGTCATTAGTTTTAGAGTATGTACAAGATGTAGACGTCTAAAGGTGTGTGTGTGTGGGAACCTAGGCATAGGGATTTGGGAAAACGCCTAGGGTTTAGGGTTTAGTTAGTTAGTGTTAAGATCAAGTCTTTGATCTTTATTATATTAGAGTATTAGTTAATGGTGAATTAAAACCTTGTTCTTTATAACGTTAATTCTTATTGAATATTCCGCTTTCGTTATTATGTGTTCCTAGATATAATATTAGACCTCGTCTAAGAACTACACACAAAAACATACACGTCCCATATATTATTAGTTAGTTCATAGCTTCAAGGTTGAAAACCCTATCACTATTAAGAGTGATCGATTAATAATATTAAGGCTTAGTCCGATATTATCACCGTGTTATGCTATTCTTATTGTTCGTGTTCTTCTTAGTCTTACCGAGTAGATTCCCATACTCATTAAAGTTACGGTAGAATTCCACTTAGTAGTTTTGTATTTATACAAGATTTCTAAACCCTTTATAAGTTAAAGGTTAAAGATCCATACAACAACAACCGCTCACTTATAGGGATCTACATGTGGTATCACGGTGTGGGGATATTCTACATAAGAAGAGCAATCGATCCGATGAAGTTTGCAAGTGATGGCCATTTTTACGCATCATCCGTTGATCTAAACAAGAAGATAAAATTCTGTGTTAATCATCATGATTCTTATCAAACCTTGCTTAAAGATCTTGAACTTAAAAAAAGAGAGTCATAGAACAAATAGGGTGAGAAACTAGAATATTTATTTAATCTAGAAGCAGTTGAAGCTAAAGTTCTTGTTTATAAAGATAATGAAGAAGCTTGATGAGAAAAGTACAACCAACTAGAGTATCAATTAAAACTAAGTGATTGGAAGTTAGGTTGTAAGATATCGGGTTGAAAAGCTCACTAAGGAAAGAGATGATTTGTTAGCTAAGTTTCTTTGCTTGGGAGAATCTGCTTGTACCATGTTGCTTATGTTGAAAAAGCAGAAGGGCTTACATTAGAACAGCTTAGGATTTGGAATGGACTTTAGTAACATAGATGAAAACCAACCTAGTGATCGGGATGATGGTGATTTTGAGGACATAACAACTAGTGATGATGAACTCATTAACTATGTAGACACATCTAGTAATGAGGGCTCAATAAGTGAACCACCACCGAGTATAAGAAAGACAATGGTTATCATGTTTGTTCCTCATCCCACTAGCATTCATCAACCCTCTAGGCCCGATGTTTTCGCTTTGGAGTAGATTGTCTAGAGTTTAGGAAGAAGCTAGTTGCTCAATCTAGGTCCGAAACCCAAAGAAGTCGTTGAAAATAATGTTCAAAATCAAGCGAAGACTTTAAAACAAAGTATCGCTCAACAAGCAAAGACCTTTTGCAAAACCTTTTCAAAACAGTCTTGCTAAACCTTTTGGGGATAACTTTGGTCAAAACAGATTTTATCATTCACCAAGAAGGCAAAATAATTTTGGGCATAGACATAGAAGAAATCACTTTGGACATATGGGTCAAAAGCGTGTTTTGTGTGTTATAGTCCTAATCACTTAATCAAAGATTGTGATCGACACTCGAATACCTTAGCAAATTTCCAAAGAAACGGACCCGCCATCCACACACCTAGAGCATAAACCGGTTTGGGATAATTCATAGGGTTAATCACGAAACTTCACACCGATCATAGATACCCACATCGAGAAGACCTTTTCAAAACCTTGCCTCTCACAAGATTTCCAAAATCTTGCACGGTAAAACAAGGCACTGATCACACTATTTGGAATAGGAATCAGGAGATCTCACTATCAACCTAGAAGGTATTCCAATACACATGGGATCTAGATCACAGAACCACGTGTTAAACGAGAATGGGTTAAGAGGAAAGTGCTATCACGAGGGACACAAGATTTTCAACAAAAGTGAATCGATGTTTTTGATACAAGAAAATGCTAATAACTGGAGAAAGAGATTTATGTTGAAAAACCGAGAAAGTTTTGAAAATCCACATGATAAAAATCATAAGATAATTTTGGATCATTATTTGAAAGATAGTGGAATTACATACTCAAAGAATTTGAGTTTGTAACTCCACAAGGGAACACAAGTCAAGAATGGCTTGGGTTCCTAAAAGTCACTAACTCTTTTCTTTGTAGGTGGGGCAACCCGTAAGAGGAGCTTAAAGATCATCTTATTGTGGATAGTGGTTGCCGGAAGTATGACAGAGACAAAGAGATTCATCTCGATTTAGAAATATTAGTGGAGGAAGAGTTGCGTTTGGGAATGATCCCAATGGAGGAAAGATTACCGCAAAGGAACTATCAAAGGTGGCTTATTGACTTTGAGAATGTTAGATATGTGAAGGAGCTTAAATTCAATTTGCTCTCGCTCTCAAATTTATGATAAAAGCACCTGTGTTATTCACGACACGTAATGTCTCATCCTTTCCTCTCGACTTTAAACCCGTTGATGATGACATGGTAGTGCTTAGAGTACCAAGGACAAATGATGTGTATAGTTTAGACATGAAGAGTCTACATTCTTATGGAAGAGCCACATGTTTGGTGGCTAAAGCAACATCTAAAGAGGCACATCAATGGCCTAGAAGATTGGGCCATGTTAATTTCAAGAACATCAACAAACTGGTCAAAGGCAATCTAGTTAGAGGTTTACCTTCAAAAACTTACAAGAATGATCAATCATGCTTGGCATGCAAGAAGGGTAAACAACACAAAGCTTCTGCAAGAAGCTTGAGGAAAGAACTATTAGAGAACCATTGAGTGTTACATATGGATTTATTTGGACTGTCTCGTGGCAAGTTTAAATAAGAAAAGTACTATTTGGTTGTTACAGAGATGATTGTAGTAGATTCGATTGGGTTTTCTTTTGGGCTTTAAAGATGATACCTTTGATGCTATTCGTATAATCGATTATAGCACTTGAAACCAATTACGACTCAAGGTTAGAGGTATTAGATGTGATAATGGAACTGAATTCAAGAACAAGCCTATGGATGACTTTTGTGCAAATAAAGGCATAAGGAGGAGTTTAGTATTGCTAGAACACCACAAAGAAATGGTGTTGCGAAGAGGAAGAATAGGACTTTGATTGAAGCGGCAAGGACAATGCTAGCGATTCCATCTACCTATTCAATTTTGGGCGGTCGGTAAGTCGTGCATGCTATGTACTTATGTAGTCTCTGTCACCAAACCTGAGATGAAGACACCCTATGAATTGGCGATGGGCAATAAACCCAACATTCGCTTTATGAAGCCTTTTGGATGTCCTCTTACTATTTTAAACACCATTGATAACTGGGAAGTTTGATGGCAAATCGGAAGAAGGATACTTATTGGGTTATTGCACTAACAAGAAAGGCTTTAGAGTCTACAACGAGTAACTAAGAAGATTCAAGATTGTCTTCATGTTGAGTTTTAGAAGATCAAGATAATGAGAAAGGTAAAGGTCCCGATTGGATGTTTGATCTTGAGGTTTTATCTCCTTCAATGAACTATGTACTGTTAGAGAAGAAAATCAACCAAAGGCACAATGGAGAAGATTTACAATATGTTGTTCATGGAGTTCATATTAGACACGATCTTTGTTCACGATGAAGAACCCGTAAGTCCAAAACAAAATATCGATGTTCCTAAGCAAAGCACCGATTCTCCAAAACAAAGCATCATTGCACCACAATCCTCATTAGCCGAGGATCAATCTATTCAAGAGGAACTTAATCGATGCTTCTTCAAGATGTATTAACAAATTCTTACATCGATGAACAAAGGAGAGCTTATGAAGAGGCAAAGAAGAAGAACAAGGCTGCAGTACTCTCAAGATTTCGACAAGATTTTCAACCAAAGTATTCCGCACTGTTGTGATGATTTTAGATGATTTGGATGATCCTACCATGCATGGGTTAAGAAAGCGATGATGAGCTTGAAGACGAAGGTATTTTCTCGATTCCAATGAAGGTGCCGATTATACTAATCGGATGATGCATATGGAGTTTCACGGTCTCCAATTTTACTTGATTCATAAGAATCATCCAATCGATCAAATCATTGGTCCTTCTACTGAGTTATGACAAGACACAAAGCTAAGGGTTTCACAAAACCTCACAATGCTTTACTTAGCTTTGTGTATAAACAAAAGCAGTTGAATCATAAGGACCATCAAACTCGCTTATTTACTTGTTTCATCTCAAGAGGAACCCAAGAATATTGCTCAAGCTTTGACTAAAGAAAGTTGGGTTGAAGCTATGCTGGGAAGAACTTCTTCAATTTAAACTTCAAAAGTTTGGGTTTATGTGATCTTCGGATGGGAAGAGTTATTGGAACCAGATGGGTTTTAGAGTAAAAGAGATGAAAGAGGCAATGTTATTAAAAACAAGGCAAGGTTAGTAGCACAAGGCTACGAGACAAGAAGAAGGAGTAGATTATGATGAAGTATTTGCTCCTCAGCAAGGATTGAGGCTATTAGAATATTTCTTGCTTTTGCTTCATATATGGGTTTTCGTGTTTACCAAATGGATGTCAAGAGTTCCTTTTCTATGGCACTATTATCAAGAGGTGTATGTGAAACAACCTCCGTGTTTTGAAGATCCTAAACACCCAAACAAAGTCTACAAGGTGGTCAAGGCTCTTTATGGCCTTCATCGTGCACCTAGAGCTTGGTATGAGAGGCTCTCTACATTCTTATTACAACATGGATACGGGAGGGGAGCTATAGATAAGACTTTGTTTATCAGAGAGACAAGAAGGATATCATGTTAGTTCAAGTCTATGTTGATGATATCATCTTTGGGGCTACTAAACATCCATGGTTAAGGAGTTTGAGCGGTGATGCGAATGAATTTCAAATGAGTTCAATGGGAGAGTTAACTTTCTTTTGGGACTTCATGTTAAGCGGTCAAAGGAAGGAATTTTATCACCAAGACAAATATGTTGAGACATACTTAAGAAGTTTAACTTTGATGATATGAAGGCTGTTACTACACCTATTAAATCTATCAATTCATTGGGCAAAGATGAAGATGGACACCAATTGAAGTCAAGCTTTACAGATCAATGATTGGCTCTCTTATGTATCTTATTGCATCAAGGCACGATATCATGTTTGCGGTTTGTCTGTGCAAGATATCAAGTCTCACCAAAGTTCTCTCACATGAATGCAAGAAACGAATTTTACATTATTTGAAACAACAACCTAATTTGGGGTTGTGGTATCCAAAGAGTCACCTTTTCACTTAGAAGCTTTTGGATAGTGATTATGCGGTGATAATTATGATAGAAGATCAACAACCGTGGATGCCGAGATCTTGGAAGAAGGTTAGTCTCCGCAATGCAAGCGGACAATTGCAAGAACATCATCTACTGAAAGTTGAATATGTAGTCCGCAAGTTGTTGTGGACAAGTTTTGTGGATGCATAATCAACTCTTGGACTATGGGTTCAATTTCAAAATACTCCTATCAATATTGATAATGAGTACTATCACGTATTGTGAAGAATCAGGTTTATCATTCCAAGACCAAGCATATTTAGATTAGGCATCACTTTATCAGAGATTGCTATGAGCATAGGCTCATTAATGTGGTCAAAGTTCACACAGATGATAATGTAGTGATTTACTCACCAAAGGCTTTGATGTTTCAAGATTCAATCACTTGGTGGTAGTATTGGCATGATTAACTCTTGAGCTACATTTGAGGGAGGACTATAAGGTGTTAGTATAGTCACGTGTATTGCTTTGAGGAGGATTCTTGTATATACTTAGTTTCTATGGAGGAAGTTGGCAAAATCTTGTTTTTCCGAAAGTATCGCTTGGAAAGTACCGCTTTGGGAAAATCGCATCGTGGAAAATCTTGTTTGTCATTTTAAAGCACTGTTCCAACGGTTATTATGAGGGGTAATTAATGTTAACGGTTATTTTATTTTGAGCAAATGATTTTCAAATCTCCTATAAATAACTACTTTTCGCTTTTCCCTCTCATATTATTACTTAGCATCTTTTCCATACTTATCTTACAATCACCATTTCTTTATTCGATAATATCTTTTCATTGTGCTCACTTATTCATCAATGGCGAATCGATTACCTATTTCAAAGCACAATATGGTGGCTAATTTGGACAAGACTGAGGCGAATGTGGCTTTTTATGATATCATTGATTATCTTACTGGGTCGCCCATTAGTTATGCTCTTTTAGTTGAGTAGGATATTATTGAACCTTGATTCAAGAATTTTGGGTTAATGCTAGAGATAATATGGAGGAGGATGAATATTATATTAGATCAACGATTGTCGGACGGACTATCAAGATTACAGAGGCCTCTATTCGAGAAGATTTATTATTTGGTGATGAAGATGGGGCTATTCGATTTGACAAACAACCGATTTGGGATATTTTAGGGATCTTGGTTATGAAGGATCTTTGATGTAACAAACATTCAAGAAAGCATTATTTTGTCCTCAATGGAAGTTCTTGATTCATGTAACGCTCCATTGCATCGTTCTAAAAGTACGCCTTGGGAGCGGTTTGGGTCCAATATAGCATCCGCAGTGGTTGGATTGGCTACCAACAGAGTGTTTAATTTTTCAAGGCTTATTTTGGATGGGATGCTTTCTCATATCATCCGGGTCAAAATGGTTGATGTACCCAAGGTTTGTACAGTTTTCTTAAACAAGCAATTGGTCGATGTTCCAAAACCTGCCGATTTGTTATCAATATTATGCAACAAGCCAAAATATTTACATTTATGGCTAGGCGAAGTGATTTGTTCGAGAGGTGGAGATACTCCATTGACTCCTACAATCTTGGAAGTTGTTCAAGTGACGTGATGAAGCCGGAGAGGATGAGGAAAGTGAAGGTACCGATTCAGACTGCAGTATCGTCCAAGAAGGAACTCCAGATCTGCAATCTTGCTTCACATGAAGGTACCGCATCTCTACAGGGTACTGTTTCTCCAAGCCCTGAGGTTCAAGAAGAGGTTGTAAGATCACCTACTTCATCTCTACAGCGTTCTGTTCCTGTTTCATCAGAGGAACATTCACCTATTCAAAGTGAAGATCCATATACTATACCTCGTGAAGGATTATCTTTGGATAATTATGCTTTGACACGGGAGATTGTTAAATTGCAAAAGACTACTAAGGTTCAAGCTAAGCAGATAAAGAAATTAAAACTGAAGTTTAGAAGGTTAAAACTTTTGTGTGGCCATTAGTTCAAGAATTTTGTCTCGGGTCAAAAACAAAAGAAGGCGCAAAAGTCATCTCGAAACACAAAGCCATAAGGTTTCTCAACCATCTTCATCAACTTGGGAGGAATTTAGAAAAGAAAAATTGAAAGCGTATGTTTCAAGAATAAAGAACTCAAGGTAATCAAGAAAACATTATTTCAGACATCGAGGAACAAGAAGAACAAGTTCAAGGTCTTGATGTTCAAGGTCGATGATCAAGGTATTGAACATCAAAGTGTTGCTTTTCAAGATACTTCTAGGCAAGAGGTAATAACACCAAGAGTTTTGAATTTTGAAGAAGTCGGTCCTTCTACAATTCAAGTATACGAAGAGGAGGAAGCTACATTCAAACCCATTCATTCTGCAAGTGATGATGAGTTCATTGCTACAATTCTGGGAGATTTATCACAACCAAGAGGTGGTGTTACTATTAGAGATGTACAAGAAGAAGAACAACAACGAACTTCTCAACCTGCAATTGATCCTAAAGATAAAGGAAAGGGTGTTTTGGTTGAAACTAAGAAGAAAAAGCTTACTTTGGCAGAACTTAGAGCAATTGAAGTTGCTAGGAATGAAGCTGTTGCTAGAAAAGTTCAAGAAGAGTTAGATGCTAAAGATAGAAAAGATTAGGTAGCTCAAGAAGCTCATAATAGAGAAGCAGCTCAAAAGGTACAAGATGAATTAGATGTCAAGTCACGAACCATTACGATCACCTACTCCGTTAGATATATGTCAAGAAGACCTAATTTAGCTAAAGAAAGGAATGCAATGATGGCATATTTAAAAAGCGAGAGGATATAAAGGATTGCGTGTGAATTATGTTGATATGAAAAGACTATATGATGTTGAGAGAGAAGCTTATAAGAAAGATGTTGCAGAATTAAAGATTTTAGAAGAAGCTACCCGGATCAATTTGAAAGAAAGAAGAATTTGAAAAGAAAAGGAAAAGCGGAAGTTCTGTATGTTCGGTTCTCAAAGAAAGAAAAGTTGAATGAAGATCGAGACTAGTGATGAATTAAGGAATTATCTCGAGTGGTAGATTTTGATTATACAAAGGAAGATGATGACATGAAGATGAGCAGATCAAAGATTAGTGTTTTTGAAGTTGTGAAACCAAGAATGGAGATTACATGATTTTTCATAAAGAAGATGAAAGCTTCAAAGTTTTCAAAAGGCTATGGGATATCTTGCACATTATAGATAGAGTAGACCTATTCTACTTATATCATGTGGTGAAGGCTTACTTTGAAAATAATCCATTAGAAGGATTGGTTTAGTTTACATGGTGATCTCATAACTATATGGGAGGCGAAGAAGACAAGACTGATGATATTTGGAAGAATCAAGAAAGTGGAAATTGTTTATTGGAGATTCTTTGAAGAGTCCGAGTTCATGTTTTAGAACCGAAAATGGAACAATGATACATATGTTTGCAGAAAGAAGATACCCTCACGCGTTGATCTCATGAGAAGAATGCTAGAGCATGGATTGGAAGTAGAAGAGGACAATGAAACCGCTTGCATGGTTATCAACTTGTTTATAAAATTGGACTACCATTTGTCAAGATGATCAATAACGGTATGAATTTTATTTGAATAAATACTTTTGATATATCAAGACTTTTATTCAAAGTATCACGATCGTACAATACTTTCATCAAAGTAATCGCTTATGTAAATAAACCAGTTAAATGAATTTTAGAAGAAACCTTTACTAAGTAATAAATATTTTGAAATAAAGGTTGAATAAATGGTTTTGTGATGATAACATCAATAGGTTATCAATCCACCATGGTTACAAAAGGATTGACTAATCCATGAGCAAAAGGCTCGGCAAAGATATATCAAATCCGCTTTTAGTTGACAACTTGCTAATAAGTTGGATGGTAATCAACTCACCATATCAAGAATGTGAAGAGTTGGCTAGCCCACAAGATAATGGCTTGTGGTAAAGGTCAGGAAAACCATTGTTGGTAATTAGTTCACCATTAGATAGAAGAACTAACTAGTCCGAGAAGGGTACGACTTTTGGTAAAGACAAATCAAATCTGTTGATAGTGGTGGTTTGCTAAAATCATATGGTTATCAATGTACCATGGTCTTACACACCAAAAATTTGGCTACTCGGAGATAATGGCTTTGGTAAAGAGATCTAAATCCATTAAATTTTCAATGATTCACACGAAGTGATGAGAATAGTATGCAACTTTAAACTGAATTAATGTACAATTTGTCATATGTTCTCGTGTTCTTTGAAAAGATGGAGATTCTTTGGATGTCTTTGTGAAAAGAACAATTCTAAGAGATACTTTGACAAGGACATATGTTCGTAGATAAAATCTAAAGATTAAGAAACAATCCGTTTTAAAGATGAAGTTGTTAAAGACATATTCATAAAGGAACTTGAAGTCAAGCAAGTAGAATTCAAGTTAGGGAGGATTGTTGGGATATGAAAGTGTCAAGAGGCGCAAAATCTTGGAAGAAGTCAAAGAGTCAAAATCTTGCTAAAGACAAAGTCAAAATCTTGCACTATGAAGTCAAAATCACGCAAGAACAAAAGAACTATTATATTCGTTTAAGGAAAGAATTGTATTCTATGTTTAGATTACTTGTCGTACAAGGTTACAAATTGTAAACCGACTAGGATATCCTTGAGCCTATAAAAGGACTCCTAGATTGGCATTAGAGGTGCGATTTCAAAAAGAGTTTTGAGATTACGAATTAGTGTTTTAGAGAAGTTCGATTATCTTAGAGTTGTATTAAAGTATCTCGTATAATAAGCGATTTAGATTTTATAATAAAAGTTATTCTTCTTAGCTTTGTTAAGTAAATTCCGTGATACTTGATAAAGATTGCTCGGTGTTTCTTTGTTAATAACTTAGGATTTATCCGAGGTTATTAAACCTTAACAAGCTAGTTTAAGTTAGTTTGATTAAAGTATATCGATCCAACAATACCTGCCGCGGAAGAAAAGAAATGCGGCTGAGCTTCAAAAGCTCAGTGAACAGATATAAAAGCAAAGCAAATACGAAACGATATCGAATACAAAATATAGTGAACGAAAAATAACAAAATCATAATCATTTTTAGAGTATAAATCGAATTATCGGATAAGGTTTATAGTTAACTACCACGAGCCCGTAAACATATATCGATCATAATCATATTCACATAAGGCAACATTTGTAGGGAGACCTACCGAGTTATGAAGGGGCGTGCATGCACGCAAAGATCAATCATCGATAATGATAACATATAACAGATAATGAGATCTAGGATGCATCCATACGCCCTACGCATGATATTGGCCATAACATATAATTGAGCTCATAACAGATAATGATAAGGGACGTGGCGTAACATCACTCTATCGCCCTAGAGTCATGTCGAGGTGCATCATCGAAACGGACATGGTACCCCATGACTAGTGAAATATTTGGCTCGGTGTCAAACTATATTAGGTCAAATCGTAATGTCAAACCCATACGATCATACTTTATCATAAGGTTAATCATATTTTCAAAATCGAGTTTTCATATCATATAGTTCAAAATCGATGTTTCATAATTCGTAAATCGAAGTTTCAAATAAGCAACACTCAAACAAAATGAATGGGGTTCATAGCAAAGGCTTAGGAAACCCTAATAAGTAAAATATAAAAGCTATCGAAAAGAAAACGTCATAAGGAACCTTTCTTGAGAAGGTCGAATATCCGCACCTTATTCCAAAGCAAATGACCAAAAGCGTAAATACGGAAAGCAAAGGATCACTCCTTCTTCACAGAACCTATACACATTAATGATCGTACATATTATTTATGATTCCATAATTGTCGAAATGATCTTTTAATGTTTGGTGTTTACATTTAGTGTATTTAATGATCTTAATACTTTAGGGTTTTATAATTAAATGAGACTTAAGTGTTTTACAACCAATATTGTAGATTAAGGTTCATTACGTCATTTATTAGAGTTTAGGGTTAAATGTGAAAATAGTTTAAAAGTCATAACTCACACATGAAATAACGAATTAATACCCTTAGCTTCAAACCTTAATCGACTCTCATTTATGTTCTAGGGTTTTCTCATTCTTTTAATATCATTTTAATACGCATTTACTTTACATGTTACGTCTTTTAATAACTCATCACTTTGACCTAGGTCGTATGAAGACAAACCTTTCTTTTCTTGCTTCACCATGCACGCACACACACATGCAAACACTTATCCATACTCAAATCGACTCACACAACTTATAGTTTCGAAAAAACATGAACACGTAATATGTATACACGACAAGCTCACTTGTTTCACAAAACCCACGCATGACTCACGATTTGCTATTCATATGGTTCGGTCTGTTTT
This sequence comes from Chrysanthemum lavandulifolium, assembly GCA_022545495.1. Taxonomy (NCBI): domain Eukaryota; kingdom Viridiplantae; phylum Streptophyta; class Magnoliopsida; order Asterales; family Asteraceae; genus Chrysanthemum; species Chrysanthemum lavandulifolium. The sequence continues at coordinate 125,402,235 of CM040244.1, read as the reverse complement.
GTCTTCGGCTATACATGTTTTAACGCAAATCATACCACTTTACGTACATTACATATTTGATGTTTGCATGTTATACCTTAACCGATTCATATATATGTGGTTCGGTTTCATGTGGCTCGACATACACAAGACCCGATTCATATCTTACATATTCAAGCATATAATAACGTTACATGTAAACATAAGTGAGACGAGAAGGACTTAGTTATACCTTAGCTTATGTTGAAACAAACACCACGACACCAAGGGTGTAGCAATGTTGTCGATCGGAAAGAAAAGGAAGAGGCAGGAAAGGTTTTGGGTGCCGAGACTTTTGTAACTAGGGTTTCAAATTGATGTTTTGTGTTTGTATATATAGTGTAGGTACCGATCGGTTCTAGGGCTTGAGGTGTGGGCTTCGGCTCAAACCCAAACCGAACAAAAACATGGCCCAAGTTGGGCTCACTTGGACTCTCGGCTCAAAAAAATGCGGCCCAACAAAATTGGACAACACCAAAACGATCGGCCCAAAATGGTTTATGCACATGACGTTTATCTTTGTCGTACAAATGACGATTTCTTAATATACTCGTTAGGTTTTAATTATTCATAAGTTAGATTTTAAATTCCGTTAAGTGAACATTAATGTATTTTACGTATTTTATAAATTTTGATTTCAAGGGTATTTTAGTCTTTACTCTATGTTTCAGATTTTCAGGTTTTACAACTCTTCCCCTCTAAAAGAAGAATTTTCGTCCTCGAAAATTGAAATGAAACGAAACGAAAATGAATTGAGAACGTACCAAACTATTCAAAGAAATGAGGGTAACTAGCTCGCATCGATTCTTCGGTTTCCCAAGTAGCCTCACGCTCCGGGTGATTTTTCCAAAGAATCTTAACAAACGGAATGACTTTATTTCTCGTGACTCTCTCTTGCCTTTCTAAAATAGCTTAGGTTCTTCGATAAAGACATATCGATGAATTTGATCAAACGGATAAGAAGCAACGTAACGGATGATAGTTGTATCCCTTAGAGAGATACATGGAAAACGCCATGAACATGCGATAACCGAGGCGGAAGTGCTAACCGACACGAAACTTCTCCTATCGCTCCAAAATTTCAAACGGACCGATGAATCGAGGATTGAGCTTGCCCTTGATTCCAAAACGTTTACACCTCTAAACGGCGAAACTTTCGAAATACACGATCTCCAACCCGAAACTCTAAATCACGACGATGCTTGTCGGCATAACTTTTCCGACGAGACCTAGCCTCCGTCGACTTTTCTTTAGCAATGACTACTTTATCATTAGTGATCTCAATCATTTCGGACCTTCAATTAAGCGCTCACCTACTTCATCCCAACAAGTAGGTGCTCTACATTTCCTCCCATAAAGAAGTTCAAACGGTGTCGCTTAATGCTAGCATGCCAACTGTTGTTGTATGCAAACTCTACTAGACACAAATATTCATCCCACCGCCGTCCATTCTAAAGCACAAGCCCTTAGCATGTCCTCTAAGGTCCGAATAGTCCTTTTCGATCGACCATCCGCTTGAGGATGAAATGTCAGATCAAATTAAGTCGAGTACCCCAAGCTTTTGCAAACCTTTCCGAAACGGAAGTAAACGCGGATCTCGCTCGGACACAATAGATGCCGGAGTACCATGAAGCCTAACGATCTCTTGTTGAAAAATTTCCGCCAATCTACCAATACCATAATCCTTTCGATTGGTAAGAAATGAGCGATTTGGTTAGTCGATCAACAACTACCCAAATCGCATCATGCTTCTTCCGAGTAAGAGGTAGCCCACCACAAAATCCATAGATATCTTATCCCACTTCCATGTTGGAATATCCAATGGTTGTAACAATCCACTAGCCCTTTGGTGCTCAATTTTAACTCACGACAAATCATACACTTCGACACAAACGTCGCCACATCTTGCTTCATGCCATCCCACCATAAGTATCGCTTCAAATCTCTATACATCTTGGTAGAACCAGATGGATAGTGAAAGGAGAACTATGAGCTTCACCATAACTTTCTCAAGTACCGGATCATTGGGAACACAAAGCCTATCTTCATACCATACAATTCCGTCATCATCAACCTTAAACTCCGCTCGCTTACCTTCTTCAACATTTTGCGCCACGCCCACAAACTCACCATCATCTTTCTCGAGCTTCTTTAATTTGCGAGATAAGGTTCGACTCCACCTTCATACTAGCCCAAGATCCATCAAAACCTCGTGACGCACAACTCAACATCCAAACGCCTAAGTCACGAAGAATCCTAGGTTCAATCTCAATACTTGCAAGAATGTTCGATTTCGCTAAGCGCCAAGAACTACATTAGCCTTACCGGATGGTCTTGAATGTTGGTGTCATAATCCTTAAGGAGTTTTAACCATCTTCTTTGTCTCATGTTTAGCTCCTTACGAGTGAAAATATACTTGAGACTCTTATGGTCGATGAAAATATCACACGCCTCCCATACAAGTAATGCCTCCGGATCTTCAACGCGAACACCACCGCAGCCTAACTCAAGGTCATGAGTTGGGTAATTCTCCTCATAAGGTTTCATTGTCTTGAAGCGTAAGCTATCACCTTTCCATGTTGCATCAAAACACACCCAATCCTTTCTTAGATGCATCATCAGAATTTGAAATCCTCCGAACCGGATGGAAGAGTCAAAATAGGATCGGACACCAATCTCCGCTTTCAACTCTTCAAAACTCTTCTCGCTCATCCGTCCATACAAACTTTTCACCTTTTCTCATCGGTTGGGTTGGGGTAAAGCTAAACGGAGAAACCTTCAACAAAACGTCGGTAGTAACCAAGAAGTCCTAGAAAACTCCTAACCTCAACATCGTCGAGGTCTTGGCCATTTAGTGATAGCCTCAACCTTAGACGGATCCATGGTGATACCATTAGCGGATACAATATGACCAAGGAAAGCGACTTGTTTTAACCATAACTCACACTTCAAAAATTTGGCGTACAACTTCTTCTTCCTCAGAATCTCCAAAACTATCCGGAGATGTTGCTCATGTTCTTCTTCAGACTTGGAGTAAACCAAAATGTCGTCGATGAATACGATAACGAACTTATCGAGGAACTCATGGAAAACACGATTCATTAGGTCCATAAACACCGCAGGCGCATTTGTCAAACCAAAAGGCATAACGAGGAATTCGTAGTGATCATATCTGGTACGAAACGCGGTCTTAGGAACATCTTGCTCCCTCACACGAATCGGTGATAACCGGATCTCGATCAATCTTCGAAAGAACTTCGCTCCTTGCAGTTGATCAAACAAATCATCAATACGCGGAAGAGGATAACGGTTTCGAATGGTAATACGGTTGAGTTCACGGTAGTCGATACATAGACGCATGCTCCCATCCTTCTTCTTCACAAACAAAACAGGTGCACCCCATGGAGAAACACTGGGTCGAATGAATCCATTCTCTATCATCTCTTGCAGCTGTTCCTTTAACTCCTTCAATTCTACAGGTGCCATACGATACGGAGCTTTCGAAATCGGTTCAGCACCAGGAATTAACTCAATGCTAAACTCAACTTCTCTAGCTGGGGGAAGACCGGGAAGTTCATCGGGAAAAACGTCGGTGAATTCACAAACAACAGAAAGGTTTTCAATGTTAGGACTCTCCAAAGATGTGTCCTCAACGGATGCCGAAAACCTTGGCACCCATGAGCAATCATAGTCCGCGCCTTCATAGCGTAAATAAATTTAATGATTTGAGGGTTGAGAACCATAATAAACGAATTCAGGACATTTTATGTCTCCAAAGATCACCGTTCTGGCATAGCAGTCGATGGAAGCTCTATGGTAAGCCAACCAATCCATGCCAAGAATGATATCAAAGTCGACCATATCGAGAGGATACAGATTTGCAGAGCGAATACGATCATCAAAACGAAGAGGGCACTTAACGTATTTATGATCAATGATCATGTGGTTTTTCATAGGCGTAGAAATTGATAAGTGGTTTGTTAGTGGTTTGGGGGTCATATTAAGTTTCTTAGCAAATGTGACAGATATAATGGAGTGTGTGGAACCGTATCAAATAAAGCGAAGACAAGAAATCACCAATGTAAAGAGTGCCGTAATGGTACTCAAGTGCGCTCCGCCGATTCCGAGTAGTAGCATAAACGCGTCCAAAGAGTAGGTGGCGGCTTGATGTAGTTTCGTGATTCGCGGGTTCCTCTTGGGCAATCCTTGATCTTGTGAGTAGTGGAACCACAAGAGAAACATCCACCGCTGGCCTTGAAACACCGCCGGATGAGCCTTTCCACAAGTAGTACGAGAGAGGTGGGGAGGCAAAACCTCACCGTCCTTTGTCGACTGAAGATCCTCAAGCACGATCCCGATATGATCCTCGAGTGATCGATCCTTGTTGTAACGCTGGTTATTGTTACCTTGATTCGACGATCATTTCCATTTCTACCGGCTGAGCTCGCTATCGACGACTCGCCTCGTGGCGCCTAGAGTCCACATTCCTTCCCGATCGACCTCACGATCATAACTCCTATCCACCGACCCTCGAATCGTAACTCCTACCAAGATTTCCTTATAATCACTACTTTGAGTCCTACCTTGAACCCGATCACCATCGCGGTTGCGCTTGTTGGAACCCGAAACCTCATGAAAGATCTCAATGTTACGAGTGCGTCATTGCAGGCCGACACATCCTCATACTCAATATTCAAGATCGGTCCAACACCCACTTCTTCGGTCCCCACTTGAAGTGCTTGCTTGACGCCTACCATCCCCAACAATCGTTCCCACAAAACTTACCCACCTCATAAACCCGCCCATGTACTCATTGGAGTTCTCATGATCAACCGGTAAATCGCCTGATAATCCCTCTCATACCTTTCTTTGCTCAAGATCGTGGAAGTAACGATTATAGAAGATGGTACGAAATTCAGCCTGTGTACAAGTAATAGCAAAAGCATCTCCTCCTCTTGCTGTTTGAGTGCCTTCCACCAATTCAATGCATCACCTTCCAACTTAAATGCACCAAACGGGTCTTAAACTCGTCTCCACAACCCAACACTTCAAACAATTTTCTATGTGAGTGATCGGTCCTCGGCCTCGATGGGAGTAGCAAAGAAGGTGAAAGAAAGGGCTTGAGCTATCAAACGCCGAGCCAAGTGTGAATGCCGACGGGTTGATTACCTCCACCACTACCCGAAGGACCAGTCTGGTTTCGAATGTTGTTGATCACCTGTGTCATCATCTCAGGTGTGGTAAGACCAGGGAAAAGAGTGTTGAGAGCATTGGCAATCGCAACATCCAAGTTAGGAGCATCATCGTCTCCATCCAAGTTACCGTTACGACGAGTTTGAACCATCTGAACGATATTCAAACGATTAGCAAAATGAACAAAGGTGAGATACGAAATGGAAGTACGCAGAAGGAAACCTAAAGTCTACCCAATCCTCACAGGTCATAGCCTAAGCTCTAAGGGTCTCAAAACCTGGCTCTGAAACCATAAATTGTAACGCCCCGACCCGACAAGGGTAAAGGAATCACAAATAATGGTGTCATATAAAAGCAAAACAAATACCAAAGAAGTCTTAACATTAATGCTGAAATAATTCAAATCAACATGACTTCAATACATAGGTCCCAATGGAAGATAAATTCCAACAGAAATAAAGTGAAATAGTAAAGTCTTAAATGGCATCATAAGATCAAAGCTAAATATCTCTAAGGTAAGTCCACTCATGCACTCATACCAAAGCAAAACCCAGCTCCATTGCTTAGATACCTGCCGCGGAAGGAAGAACTCGGTGAGCTTCAAAAGCTCAAAGGAATGATATAAAAGCAAAGCAAATACGTAAACGATATCGAATACAAAATATAGTGAACGAAAGATAACAAAATCATAATCATTTTCGTAGTATAAATCGAATTATCGGATAAGGTTTATAGTTAACTACCACGAGCCCGTAAACATATATCGATCATAATCATATTCACATAAGGCAATATTTGTAGGGAGACCTACCAGAGTTATAAAGGACGCATGCACGCATCATCAATCATCGATAACAATAACAGATAATGATCTAGGATGCATCCATACGCCCACGCATGATATTGGCCATAACATATAATTGAGCTCATAACAGATAATGAGATAAGGACGTGGCGAGAACATCACTCTACTCGCCCTAGAGTCATGTCGAGGTGCATCATCGACACGGACATGGAACCCCATGACTAGTGAAATATTTGGCTCGGGTGTCCAACTATCTTAGGTCAAATCGTAATGTCAAACCGACATGATCATACTTTATCATAAGGTTAATCATATTTTCAAAATCGAGTTTTCATATCATATAGTTCAAAATCGATGTTTCATAATTCGTAAATCGAAGTTTCAAATAAGCAACAGCTCAAACAAACAGAATGGGGTTCATAGCAAAGGCTTAGGAAACCCTAATAAGTAAAATATAAAAGCTATCAAAAAGAAAACGTCATAAGGAACCTTTTATCGAAAAGGTCGAATATCTGTACCTTATTCCAAAGCAAATGACCAAAAAGCAGAAATACGGAAAGCAAAGGATCACTCCTTCTTCACAGAACCTATACACATTAATGATCGTACATATTATTTATGATTCCATAATTGTCGAAATGATCTTTTAATGTTTGGTTTTTACATTTAGTGTATTTAATGATCTTAATACTTTAGGGTTTTATAATTAAATGAGACTTAAGTGTTTTATAACCAATATTGTAGATTAAGGTTCATTACGTCATTTATTAGAGTTTAGGGTTAAATGTGAAAATAGTTTAAAAGTCATAACTCACACATGAAATAACGAATTAATACCCTTAGCTTCAAACCATAATCGACTCTCATTTATGTTCTAGGGTTTTCTCATTCTTTTAATATCATTTTAATACGCATTTACTTTACATGTTACGTCTTTTAATAACTCATCACTTTGACCTAGGTCGTATGAAGACAAACCTTTCTTTTCTTGCTTTACCATGCACGCACACACACATGCAAACACTTATCCATACTCAAATCGACTCACACAACTTATAGTTTCGGAAAAACATGAACACGTAATATGTATACACGACAAGCTCACTTGTTTCACAAAACCCACGCATGACTCACGATTTGCTATTCATATGGTTCGGTCTGTTTTGTCTTCGGCTATACATGTTTTAACGCAAATCATACCACTTTACGTACATTACATATTTGACGTTTGCATGTTATACCTTAACCGATTCATATATATGTGGTTCGGTTTCATGTGGCTCGACATACACAAGACCCGATTCATATCTTACATATTCAAGCATATAATAACGTTACATGTAAACATAAGTGAGACGAGAAAGACTTAGTTATACCTTAGCTTGCGTTGGAAACAAACACCACGACACCAAGGGTGTAGCAGCAGCTGTCGATCGGAAAGAAAAAGGAAGAGGCAGGAAAGGTTTTAGGGTGCCGAGACTTTTGTAACTAGGGTTTCAAATTGATGTTTTGTGTTTGTATATATAGTGTAGGTACCGATCGGTTCTAGGGCTTGAGGTGTGGGCTTCGGCTCAAACCCAAACCGAACAAAAACATGGCCCAAGTTGGGCTCACTTGGACTCTCGGCTCAAACAAATGCGGCCCAACGAAATTGGACAACACCAAAACGATCGGCCCAAAATGGTTTATGCACATGACGTTTATCTTTGTCGTACAAATGACGATTTCTTAATATACTCGTTAGGTTTTAATTATTCATAAGTTAGATTTTAAATTCCGTTAAGTGAACATTAATGTATTTTACGTATTTTATAAATTTTGATTTCAAGGGTATTTTAGTCTTTATTCTATGTTTCAGATTTTCAGGTTTTACAGTTTCCATATCAATATGATTTAAACAATGGCCACTTTCACTTTTAAAAATTGGTTCCCTGTAATATTTGAAAAAAATAAATAAATAAGATTAGCATATAGTCAATATTTAATATATAAAAGGAAATTTGAAATATTAATGTTTTTTTAAAATAAAGTTACCATTTAGGTATATCATTGCAAATAATGTATTAGCAACAATTTGCTCATCTTCTGAAAGAGGCTTTTTAGGGTTTACAGGTTTATACTGAAAAGGAGAAAGACGATCTCGTCCATCATATATATCAACATCAGCATAATTTAAATCATCCACATAAAATCCAAAATCTGCCAAAAATATATAATAAAAAATAATATTAATTGTTATAAACATTATTAATGTAAAAAAAATAAAAACTAAAAAAACTTAAATTGATATTTTTTCACATGTGAAAAATACTATAAATTGTGATAAAATTAAAAATCTATGTTTTTCACATGTGAAAAATAAAATTGTAAAAATAATATAATTGAAAATTGTAAAATAATATAATTGAAATATGCAAAAATAATAATTGAATATTAAAAAAAGTTTTAATAATAAATATTATTACAAACCATAATAATTACAAATCATCAAGTTTTAGAATAAACTAAACCTTGATCATCTACCGTAAAATCGAAACTTGTATTTGAGAATCTAAATCTTCATCCGGTTGTTCTTTGTTTTCAAATACATCTAAAACTACTTCTCTTTCAAACTTTACTCTTTTGAGGGATCTTCTTTGGAAGTAGTAGAATTATTTTGAGGTTCAACTTGAATGTTTTCATTGCTAATTTCATCTTTATCTTCCGCTTTTTGATGAATCTTGAACATCTACAGTTTTAGATTGAATCACTCCCAAGTCATCAATCATTCCCAAAATTTCTGCACATTTAGTTTCTCCACCTCTTTGATACTCATGAATCTTCAAATCTTTATTAGGTTGTTTTTCAGGAACATTTTCAACATTAACAGCTGTCATTTCTTCTACACAATCAATCACCGGTAAATCTTGCTCACCAACAGATTCTAAAACTTTTTCACATTCAGTTTTACTTCTTTTTGGCGGATATTCTTGAGTTCGAGTTCGTGTTCGAGTTCGAGTTCAGGTTCATGAATCTTCAAATCTTTATTAGGTTGTTTTTCAGGAACATTTTCAACATTAATGAGTCATTTCTTCTACACAATCAATCACTGGTAAATCTTGCTCATCAACAGATTCTAAAACTTTTTCACATTCAGTTTTACTTCTTTTTGGCGGATATTCTTGAGTTCAGTTCGAGTTCGAGTTCAGTTCGTAATCTTTTGCTTGTTCGAGTTGATGTTCGTGTTGAGTTCATGAATCTTCGATCTTTATTAGGTTGTTTTCAGAACATTTTCAACATTAACAAATGTCATTTCTTCTACACAATCAATCACCGGTAAATCTTGCTCACCAATGATTCTAAAACTTTTCACATTCAGTTTTCGCTTTTGGCGGATATTCTTGAGTTCGAGTTCAGTTCTTTTGCTTGTTGAGTTCGAGTTGAGTTCGAGTTCGTGTTCAGTCCAACATGTGTGTCTTCTTGGATTTTTATGATGGAATATCTCAAAGCAAAGTTGATCATCTCCTAATAATTAAAAATTAGCATTAATAAAATTTAAAGATAGTTTCACATGTGAAAAATATAAGTTATTAAAAAAATAAAGCAAGAAAAAATAGTTTTCACATGTGACAGAATTTACTTTCCTTACATCAGATGGATTTAAATTTTACCTGACTTTCATCATCTGAATTGACTGATGTTTCATTCATTGAAATATCATGATCTCCCATAATCCCTTTCCCTTTCCCTTTCTCTACCAAATCATCATCTTCCTCTGCCAAATCAGCAAAATCCTGAAAAATCAAAGATTGTGTTTGTTAACCATGAAGGTATGGAAGATACTAATTTGATTACTTAAAGGTTCTAACTTCTAACTTCTAACTGAAGGAAATATAACATAGCCTATCGATGTCATAGTTTTGAGAGATTCGGTTCCCAAGTTTCACGATAGAACTTCCTTTCTTTGGTAGTGATAAGATGCATAAAAGTTAAAATGTTTGCATATCGATTACTTCTTTAGAGACACCCGAGGTTTCTACTCAAGATATCTCTTCACCTACTAGGTTGGTCTAATTCTTTGAGGTGATTTAAAAGTATTGTTTTCCTTGACGACATTATAAAATATATTAAAGAAAAAATACCTTTGACTCTAATCCACAAAAATCGTCTTGTTTCGGTAGTAATCCAAAACCTCCAACCTCGATTTCTAATTTCTCTCTATACTTCATTTGAATTGTCTTCCATTCTTTAATTACCGGGCTTTGACGAGAAACAGGAAAACGATCACATCTTGTTGAATCAAGATATAAGAGCTACAAATTAAAAAATTTACGTAAATAATAAATTCAAATAAGTGAAATAAGCTATAAATGAATTTATATGTAATGAGTGATTACTTACAGTCATAAATGTAATTGGACCTGTGAAGTAGTGATTGGACCTGTAATTCCACTTTTTTATGCTTGGAGCCAAACAATCTATTATATATTTACACCAATTTACACTTTCAACTTTCTCAAGGACATCATCATTTATACTTTTCAAAATATTCAAATTACATGCTCCTTGCGTATCACACATCCCCATTGTATTTGCAAAGAGTATCAAAAAATTCATTTTAAACAACTTCCCACAATCATTTGTTGAAACTATAACATCCGTTATATCATTCGGTCTGATGTCATTATTCCTAGACTTAAAAGAAAATTGATTTAACCATTCTTGGATAAAAGGATCGTCTGCCTTTCTTTCATTCAAGGAATCTAATGAAATTCTTCCTATAGGAATACCAAGAACTTCATGTACCTTACTTTCTGTAACATCTATATAACCATTTGATAAGGTTTTAAAATGTACCTTTTTGAGGGTCATTTAAGCCCTTATTTGATCACTTTGTATCCGTTATTGCTTAATATCGTTCCTTTTCACTTTTAGGTCTCTTGAAGGCAAACTGTGTAATGGCACTTATTTGGACGAAAAGGCGGATATATGAAGAAAATGGCCAAAGTCAAGAATCGAGGCACTCAAGTCGCTAAATTACAGGGGACGGCGTCACTACTTAATCATGACGCCGTCGGAGGAATTTGTGACGATACGTAAGAGAAATTGCTAGTTTTGGAGGACGGCGTCGGGCTTTAAAAGAGTAGGCCGTCGCAACTCGCACGGCCTAGATTCAATCAGACGGCGTCGGTTAAAGAGGACGGCGTCACAAGCATAAGGTAGACGTCGTCGCAAGATTAACAGCCAAGACGAAACCCTAATGATGGCGACACACGGCGTCACAAATCATAAGGTGACGCCGTCGCACATGTAATCTTATATATAGAATCCGAATTTTTCGCTTTTAGAGAGGAGTCTTTTGGGTAAACTTTGAGTAAAACCTAAACCGAACCAAGGTCGTATTTAGGGTTCTAAACCCTATCTTACACCAAGATAAGCTGTTTACTTCATTAATTTAATTATGTCTTCAATTATTTGTGTGTATGCTTGCATGTTCTCCATGTCAAGCTAATTTACTTGTGTGTTTGCTTAGGAATATGAAACTTAATTATTGAATATTGATTGGTTGTTTCTTATCTTAGTTGATTAATGATCTAGTAATGCGATAGGTCATTCGTGTGTGTATAATGCTTGATTAATCTTTGTGAACCTTAGGTTATAGCACTTTGAGTTATTGTAAGCTAAAATATCCAAAGAGGCCTTAGAGTTATGGTAACTTCAAAGAGTTAGGGAGAAACGCATACCCTACAACTTGAGACACACAACGCAACTAGGAATAAGGACGTGACAATTCAACCACCAATAGAAGATAATTAAGGAGTAGTAAAACCTAAGTAAACACATCTTTAAACTATCATACGAGCACACAATAATTAGACATAGACTACCACCACCTTAGTTTAGATAATTAGATAATAGTAGAGTAATCGGTAGAAATACCAACCCCAAATCCAAACCCCGAGATTCAGTATTTTCCTTTCTAAAAACATAAAAGATAAAAAATAATCTTCCTCAACCCCAACCTTAGCGTAGTAACTTCTCACTAGCATTCCTATTCCCCAGAGAAGCGATATCAATTCCGTGGCTTACCCTAATACTACACTACAACGATTAGGTTCATCGCCTAGGGTGTTGAAAAACTTGCTCGACGAAAGGAAGTTCCTTTGACCCCAACGCGCTGTAAGCGTATCAAGTTTTAGGCGCCGCCGGGGAATAGAATAGCTAGTTAGTAGTCCACCTCGCTTAGGTTTCTTTGCTTGATTCCTATCAAGTAAACTTTTTCTCATTTTAGCTTCCTTTAGTCTATCCTTCTTCGTGACCTTTGTTCGTAACCCCATCACTTTTCATCATGGAAGGTGAAAACCCCCCTCAAATCATTGTCCCGTCAAGAGACCGTACTCTTGGTGAATACTCGAGACCTAGCCACCTAGGCTATAGGAACACCATTGAGCTTCCCGACCAAGCCCAAATTACGGCCCTGCGATCCGACACCATCCGGTTGGTGCAAAATGGATGTGCATTCCATGGACTTCGTTCAAGATCCAAATCGACATTGAGGGATTTCCTCAAAATTGTCGATTCCATAGACCTTGATGCTAATACTCGGAGACTACGTGTCTGCAGATCTTCCAATTCTCTCACGGGACCAAGCTAGTAATTGGCTTGAGCGACTTCCCCGGCTCCATCTCAAGTTGGGATGATCTCACCACTCGTTTCCTTGCTCAATTTTTCCACCGGGAGAACCACAAAACTTAGGAATGACATCTTGATGTTCCAACAACGTCAAGGTGAATCTCTATGAAGCATGGACTCGATTCAAGGACTTACTTCATAAAGTCCCTCATCACGGCATTGATCTTTGGCTCCAAGTCCAAATCTTTTATGATCATGTCAACTTCCCACTAAGCGATCCATTGACCAAGCGGCGGTGGAAAACTTAGTGATCTCACCGCGGAAGAATCATGGGGTATAATAGAGGACCTTGCTCTATGACAACGAAGTTGGAATGACCCCGTGAGTTTCCCAAAACCGTTAAGGCAATCTCTTTGCCTCAATTGACTCACAACCTTCGACCGTAGGATGCTTGAACTTGAAGATCAAGTAAAATTCCTTATGAGCTCTTACGAAAATCCTAAGTCTTCACGCCATGTGAACAAAGTTTCCTCCTCGTGTGAGCCATGTAGTGATCCTCATAACACGCGACTTACACCGATCCCCGAACATGCTTCCGTTGACTACGCATCCTCGCGTGTTAATGGAACGGGAGGAAGATTCCCCAACACCGGACCTAGGACTTTTAATGACACCGAGAAGCATGGAAGGGCAAGCCCGACTTCTATTGGGGACAAACCAAAGAATTCACTTCTAATGATTTCTCATTACCCCTATCTCATGGCCCTAGCCAAAACATTGAAGGAATGTTGCAACAACTTGTCACATCCCAAGAAGCCCAAATAGCTAAGCTCTCAGACCGTTTCAACCAACAACAAGCCGATATGGATAGGAAGATAGATAACCTTTTGAAAGCCATAACCAATAGTGATAGGAAGGTTAGTGCTATCTCAACTTCCGAGCCTTACGGTGTAGAGATTAAGGACCCAAGTAAGCTAGCTAAGCACGTTCAATTCGTCAATACCATCACCTTAGTGAAACCTAATGACGAAGAGGACCATACACTTGAGAATAATGAAACAACCGAGGAAGTAGATGAAGTAGACAATGACTATTTCAATAAGTTTCCTATGGAAGAAGAATCATCTCGCCACCCTCACTTAGTGCGTGACCTCCGTCACATGTATGTTAGGAAAAGCCCTAGGATCAAGTTTGGGAACCCTTGGAACCTCAATATACCATGTTGCATAGGACATCTTTTCGTGGCAAAGGCCTACATTGATCGCAAGTCTCCAATCAACATAATGACTAGCACTTACTACAATTGGGTGATGAAGAAGCCTATCCCAACTAGGCAAGATCCCGAAAACCCTAAGGTTAGTTGCAATTTTCTTGGTAGAGTTAAGGGATTGCCCGTTTATGTAGGTAGTTTCACGTTTCCTACGGACTTCATAATTGTGGATGATATTAGCACGGCCATAGACCCTAGCTTGTCCCACGTTATTCTAGGAAAACCTTTCATAGAAAGCACCGGGATGGCCTATGATTCCTCATTAGGAGTAGTGCGATTCAAGGATGAGACCGATGACATAGCTTACCAAATGCCGTTTAAGATTGAGAAGTTTTCATCACTTTCTAATGATGAAAAGGAACTTAAACTGTCGGTCTATTATAGGAATGATGAGGATAGGGAAAAAGGAGTCGATTATGTTATGGCTAAGATTTTCGGATTCTATAAGAATTGCTTGAACCTAGGACCGGAATATAGGACCAATTAGGGAGAGGATGAACTTTTAAAGAAGTGCATCATGGGGCATTTCTACAACATAGAATCTCCCAATAGAGACCATCAGAAGGAAGAAGGTGGCGGTAATGAAGTAACGTAGGAACACGACTATGAGTCTAGCTACAAGACTCTTAAATAAAGAAAAGCGCTTCGTGGGAGGCAACCCATGCTTAATTGTTTGCTTGTTAGTGTCATTTATCTTTTATTGATTGTTTATTCTCATGTTTAAATTTGTAAAATGCTTTATTTTGTTTTAACCTCGTCTTAATTGCATATAAAGGTATTTTACATAAAGGATAAGTGTAGGGAGGATTACACACGCTTTCATAAGAAACGTGAACATGAGAATAACAATTAATTAAAAGATATATTTGCATGTTTGTTCGAGTCAAATGCTTGTATCGAGTCATAATGGATGTTTTGCGAAATTTTCCGATTCTAAAATGTAAATTTTCCAATTTTTCCGAAAATCGCAGACCGCTTTTTGTCGGGATAACCGACGGCGTCAGATTGCAACTGACGTGCGTCAGAAGGAGTAAAACATCGATTACTTTTTCTCATTTTCGAACTTCTTATAAATTTTTGGAATTTTCGTGTCTTAATTTTCTTAGAAATTCAGAAAACAGCCATTCCACAAGCATTATATCCTAGTTTAAATCGAGTCTTATATATTATTACCGCCGATTTTACGAAGGTTTCATTTGTTTTCTTCAAGTGTGCAGTTTTGTTTCTCGAAGAAGATACATAAAGTTGGAAGGAGCTCTTCACGCATACATTCTTCTTGGAAAGGATTTAAACACTACTCACACACGGATCCTACCGAGCTAATCGGGGAGTATTAGTTTCTTTCGCTTTTGATTACCTTCTTTTATCATAACTTTGATACTTTCGGGAACATTGGGGACAATGTTCGGTTTAAGTGTAGGGAGGAAAATAAAACAGAACTTTGAAACTATGCTTATCCTTGATTATTTGCTTTGTCTAATTGCATTTGCGTAATAAACCATGAGAAAATGTCGGTTAGGGTAATTTTGGCACCAAATTTAAAATTTTTCATGACATATAGGAGTGGGCCATTAGTCTTAACAAAAGCGTCTCACGGATAGGAAGTTATATGACTAGCACAAAACCCTTTACCACTTAAATTCCACCAAAATGTGAGGATCGCCCTTAGATTAGTAGGAATTGAAGCATTCATCTTCAATGCTTAGAGTGTGAACCGGTAGTATATTAGATTCTAGAACTTGTTTTGTGATGCATTCCGAGATCGCTAGTGAGACTACACTTGTGTAGTTAGGAATAACTAAATGATAAGAGGCATTAGGATAACCCTTGTTTGATACCCGTAATATAATTACTTCTTCCACATCGGTTGAGTAATTCCCCCACACCTTTGCGTTGTACTCATCTTTAGTACACGATACCCCTAGTTAACCCCTCAGAGCCTATCCTTTTCGCGGTTCTCGTGATGTTTCGGTTTTCCGAATATCGATGAAAACATTGTTTACACCAACCCCCAAATGTACACCCAAATCGCCTTAGCCTACCTTGTATGCACTCACTTTTAGTGCATTATTGTTATCACCCTAAACCCTTAGTTCAATTATCTAATTACTTGTATGAGTTGCTAAGTTGAGTCATATCTTTGTACACGCTTTTGGGACGATTGGGACTCATGGGAAAAGTTAAAGTTTTAAATGACTAAAAGGGAACGCCAATTCCCTTATCTGCGTAATAACGCACTCCAAGTGTTTTGATCTTTTCAATTCGGGTCATATTAGTGTTAGAGTAATAAAACTCAAGTGTAGGGATGTGCTATAAATCCCTATTATTTTGATGTTATCGTAGAGGATGGTAGAGTAAAAGTGTATGGAAAAAAATCGAAAAAAAATAGAAAAGAAAAGAAAAAAAAAAAAATAGAGTGTAAAAAAAAACAAAAACGTACGGGCTACCATCCTACATCTATCTTTAAATTTATGTTTTTTTATTTCAGTTATCTAGAGTTTAGAGTGTCGAGTCTTGGCTTAGCAACGCCATTCTTCGTATGCATGTAACATTGAGATTTTTGACTTGCCACCACTAAAATAGCCTATCCCACCAAACCCTTTGTTTCTCTACCGTAAGCCTGACGTTACAACCCTTTAAAGACCTCTTTGATAGTCTTTCCTAGGTGCTTACACCAAAGCGATGGAGGTTTGATCTATTCTCAAGCTTATGGTAATATATGTACTAGGACCGGTTAATGAGTGTTTATCTTCCATTTCCAATTTGCTATATTTCATATACACCCGAGAGATGTGAGTATCCAAACACCCCATGTGAGGTGCTAGTATGTAATTTCGTGCTTGTTATGACTTTCTTGGGGCTTATATGTGTTGTGGACTGTTTTAAACCAATGCTTCATGACACCTAACTTATAAATTAATTGGCTAAAAGCACATTTGCTTGAGGACAAGCAAATATCAAGTGTAGGGATATTTGATAAGGTTTTAAAATGTACCTTTTGAGGGTCGTTTAAGCCCTTATTTGATCACTTTTGTATCCGTTATTGCTTAATATCGTTCCTTTTCACTTTTAGGTCTCTTGAAGGCAAGCTCAGTAATGCACTTATTTGGACGAAAAGGCGGATATATAGAAAATGGCCAATTCAAGAATCGAGGCACTCAAGTCGCTAAATTACAAGGGGACGGCGTCATCTGCTTAATCCGCGACGCCGTCGGAGGAATTTGTGACGATACGTAAGAGAAATTGCTAGTTTTGGAGGACGGCCGGGCTTTAAAAGAGTAGGCCGTCGCAACTAAGACGGCCTAGATTCAATCCGACGGCGTCGAAGCTAAAGAGGAGGCGTCACAAGCATAAGGTGACGCCGTCGCAAGATTAACTTGGCCAAGACGAAACCCTAATGACGGCGACACACGGCGTCACAAATCATAAAGTGACGCCGTCGCACATGTAATCTTATATATATAATCCGAATTTTTCGTTTTAGAGAGGAGTCTTTTGGGTAAACTTTTGAGTAAAACCTAAACCGAACCAAGGTCGTATTTTAGGGTTCTAAACCCTATCTTACACCAAGATAAGTTGTTTACTTCATTAATTTAATTATGTCTTCAATTATTTGTGTGTATGCATGCATGTTCTCCATGTCTGGCTAATTTACTTGTGTGTTTGCTTAGGGAATATGAAACTTAATTATTGAATATTGATTGGTTGTTTCTTATCTTAGTTGATTAATGATCTAGTAATGCGATAGGTCATTCGTTGTGTACTTAATGCTTGATTAATCTTTGTGAACCTTAGGTTATAGCACTTTGAGTTGTTGTAAGCTAAAATATCCAAAGAGGCCTTAGAGTTAGAGTTTATCATCCCTAGTGGGTTTTGTAGACGAGACCCTTTGGTAACTTCAAAGAGTTAGGGAGAAACGCATACCCTACAACTTGAGACACACAACGCAACTAGGAATAAGGATGTGACAATTCAACCACCAATAGAAGATAATTAAGGAGTAGTAAAACCTAAGTAAACACATCTTTAAACTATCATACGAGCACACAATAATTAGACATAGACTACCACCACCTTAGTTTAGATAATTAGATAATAGTAGAGTAATCGGTAGAAATACCAACCCCCAAATCAAACCCCGAGATTCGTATTTTCCTTTTCTAAAAACATAAAAGATAAAAATAATCTTCCTCAACCCCAACCTTAGCGTAGTAACTTCTCACTAGCATTCCTATTCCCCAGAGAACGATATCAATTCCGTGGCTTACCCTAATACTACACTACAACGATTAGGTTCATTGCCTAGGGTGTTGAAAAACTTGCTCGACTTAAAAGGAAGTTCCTTTGACCCGAGCAGCGTGTAAGCGTATCACCATTACTTAATGGTAATTTCATTACTTCCATATCTAACTTAGAAATAACATAATATCCTAAACATCCGGGATATCGTGAATCATCATCTCAACAAAACCTCCAAAACCCATTTCTATCAAAACCTCTTGCCTTTTGGCATTTAAAATGCTTATTGCGAAAAAAGAGCAATTGGTGTGTCCTTGTTCTAATAGAAGGAATTATATCATTATCTATTACTTTTTTTTTTTTTTTTTTGTCTTTGGTTTAAAATGATCATCATTGTCCTTATTTTTCCTCTTTCTCTTACCAAAATCATCACCAGTAGTCTTTCTAGGTCTTCCCCTCTTACCAGCAGTTGAAGAATCAGTTCCTTTTCTTGCCTTATCTATAAAATAAAATAAAATATATTAATAAAATATATTTTTCACTTGAGAAAAATTAACAATATGCATACTAAAAAATATTAGTTTTACTGTTTTCACATGTGAAAACTAGGCTGTCAACACAAAATAATCTAAAAAAGTGTTATTGTAGAAAGGAAATAGTTCTTTTTCAACAAAAGGAATAACCGAAAGATGTTAATAAGGATGTATGGCAAAATGTATGATAAAATGATATTAAAGATGTTAAAGTTATTTACGAATTATCACCGCAGACTTTTTGGTCTTCCTCTCTTACCGGTGAGTTGACGAATGAGTACATTTTTGAATCGTCATTAGCGGAATCATACTAATGACATTATCCAAATCTAAATCGAATCTTCATCGTAAAAAATTATTTTATTTTTCAATGTCAAGTACTAGAAAGAAAGCAGAATGTATGGAAAAGAGTGTGATAAAATTGAATGATGACAATAATAAAGAAGAATCATAGAATCGATTTAGTTTTTACCGAATCATTACGGTAATCTTTCTTGGTCTTCCCATTACTGGTGATAGAAGAATCGGTTCCTTTTCTTGCCTTATCTATAAAATAAAATAAAAAATATTAATAAAATATATTTTTCACTTGTGAAAAATTAACAATATGCATACTAAAAAATAAGAGTTATACTATTTTCACATGTGAAAAATAGGCTGTTAATAAGGATGTTGGCAAAATGTATCATAAAATGATATAATGGCTATGCTAAAACAGAATCATGGAATTAGATTAAAATTATTTACCAGAAATATCACCAGCAGACTTTTTTGGCCTTCCTCTCTTAGCAGCAGTTGAAGAATGAGTACATTTCTTTGCCTTATCTATAAAATAAAATAAAACCATTTAAAGAACAAAAATATCTATATTGAAATCGGAATCTTCATCGAAAATAATAATAATAATAATAATAATAATAATAATAATAATAACTATTAAAAAAAAAAAAAAAAAAAACGAACAAAAATATCTATTAAATTAAAATAAAATTATAGATTAAATTTATGTACTAGAATCGTCGATGAGCGAGAATGTGTACTAACAAGCGATGGAAAATTTTGGTCTTTGTATAATCCCGGTTTTTTTTTGGTGTAGAACAAACAAGCGCATTAAAAGGATATATAATTTTAAGTATCATGTAAATATTAAATACGTTTAATAAAATGTTATTATAATTAATTTGAATTCAATAAAAAAAATACTTTAAAATAACAAAATTAGTTTATGTTAAATTACCTTTAACAACATTATCCAAATTTAAATCTGAATCTTCATCTGAAAAAAATTATTTTATTTTTAAATGTCAAGTATTACAAAGGACATAATGTATTGAAAAGTGTATGATAAAATGAAATGATGACAATATTAAAAGCAGAATCATTGAATTAGATTAAAAGTTTTTACGAATTGTCACGATAGTCTTTCTAGGTCTTCTCTCTTACCAATGATTGCTTTTTTGCCTTATCTATAAAATAAAATAAAAACTATTTATAAAATATATTTTCACTTGTGAAAAATTAACAATATGCATACTAAAAATATGAGTTATACTATTTTCACATGTGAAAACTATGCTAAAAAAGCATGCTTTAGTGTTAAATTTGTCAAGACAAAATAATCGAAAAATGTTATTGTAGTATGGAAATTTTTTGTAAAATAGAATCTTCACAAGTGATGAAAAAAAATTTGAAAAAACTTTTCAAAAACTGTTTTTGTTTGTGCTGATTTTAAGTTTCACTTTTATGTTTATCACATGTGAATAAAATTTATATTACCTTTAATGACATTATCCATATTGAAATCCGAATCTTCATCTGAAAAAAAACAAAACAAAAAAAAAAAAAAAAACAAAACAAAATTTAAATCATAATAATGCAAATTTAAAAAATATATATATTAAATTAAAATAAAATTATAGACTAAATTTATGTACCAGAATCATCACTAGCGGAATCTGTACTAACAACATTATCCAAATCTAAATATGATTCTTCATCTGCAGAATAATTAATTAGTTTTATGTAACTTCTATAATCTATACAAAACAGAAACTAAAATTAGATTAAAGTTTTTTACCAGAATCACCACTAGTAGACTTTCTTGTTGAATAAGTTCCTTTTTTTCGTTATCTATAAAATAAATACAAAGTATAAGCTTATAATAAGTATTGGTGAATTTCATCAAAAAAAAATCAATAATGCAGGCGGCATTTGTCCAAAACTGTACTAGTACCAAATACTAACATATAAGAGCACCTATACTTATCCTAAACCACAGTAAACACCATTCAAAAGCAAACAAAAACACAAACAAAGTAAAACTAAGCAATCTAAACATTTAGGCATAGACCTCAATTTCATCAGCTTAACAATCTCAAACAAACATAATCCAATCTCAAAAAACAAACATTAAAACAAAATACACTTTTATTCTACCTCCAAAAATACACATCTCCACAACAAAGATTAAAAAACTAATCCCAATTTAGTACACAACAAAAAGTCAAAACTTATCTTAATCTAAAAACTTATTGCCAAACACCTAACATTATTGTACTCATATGTTGTTTTGAGAATTCAAATACTTAGCTATACTAAAAACTTATTGCCAAACACCCTTGTATGGATACTAATATATTCAAAAAACTATAAAAAATAAATAAATAAATAAATTGTTATTTCTATACTTTTACAATAATCATTAAACAATAAATAAAATTATAATTATTAAAAAAAATTACCATTAACAGTTGGTGTATATTTCTTCTTTCTAGCGATACTCTTTCTTCTTCTTCTCTCGTAACATAGAAATTCTGAACAACAATATATGATTAATAACAATAGATGATTAATAACAATAGAAATAATGTGTAAGAGGAAACTAACTTGGAGCAAGCGAATGTTGTTTTCATCCATAAAATTAGGGTTCAAAAATAGATTTGGGGTTTTGTCAAAACCGATGATGATGGTGGTTTTGGGAATGATGGTGGTTTTGGAAATGGTGATTAAATATTGGTGTATATCGGATAATAAACTTTCTAGGATGGATTAAAATATCTGATTAATTTGTGTGAATTTTTTTTAATTCAGATTTGGATTCACTAAAGTGAGGGAAATGTACAAGTGAAGATATGTGATATACAAGTCTAGGGAGCGTAGGTGATTTGGATATTTGTTAACACGTGTGGTTTTATTTAAGTCACTTTGTACAAAGTGTCTTTTTGGCTTGATCCAAAATCACTCAAACAAAGAGTAGCCATAATTTCATATTTATACTTTTCTACCTCATAATTTCATATTTCCAAAGGATATCTTTACTATCTAAAATGGAAAAATAGTCAAAGAGGAAAAATGAAAACTTAGAATATTGAATATTGAAAGTCAATATTTTTTAAACCTTTTAAAATATCAAACATTGAAAGTGAAAAACATTGACAAAAGCTATTCGTTTGGAAACAAGCTGGGCGTTTGGAAAGAAATGGCCTTTGGAAAGTATTCATTACCTTCCCTATTGGTGCAAAGGAGAATAACCTTGGAACATTGTTGGACAAAGAAATGGCCCTTTGGAAAGTATTCATTACATTCCCTATTAAAACTATGTTAGGAAACATAGTTGGAACATTGCTGGACAAAACTACAAGAAATCAAACACATATATTTCAAGGCGGGAAAAGGGAAAACTCAAATTGATTGCCTATTGCCTATCCAAGAATTAAAGTGGACAAAGTGCAAACATCTTAACTACATCTATAATGTGCTTATTTAATTTTCTTGAATTTTCTCTCTTTTTTGTATGTGAACTGTTTATGAAGTCTTAAAACTATTAATATGGTTCGTTCTAATATGTAGGCCATCATGCGAAACCTTCCGGCAAATATATGACATATTAAAATCATGCTCGTACTTGGTTTCCGCGTCAAGAGGAGATTTGATGATGATCGAGTTTAAAAAGATAGCGCAAGAGGCGGTGGTTAGTCTTGGTGAGTAACCGTTTTGTGCTACACAACTTTGCAATCTCTATAATTTGTTTCTTATTTCTTATTTGAAATAAATTATTGAATATAACATTAATAAGTAGATGATGATCTTTTTGATAAATGATTTTTGCTTTGTGGGTGTTGAGGCGGATGAAAACATAACATATTTTATTGTATTTTGTTTTGTTGGTTTTGTTGTTGTATATGAATATTTAGCAAGATGGCGAGGCGCAATTTTGACAAAACGAGGCAGTCCGGGAACTAAACAAGGGTATCGATTATATTGTTTGAATCATGAAAATGTCTATTAATTTTTCCTAGTTTAAGTGTAAAACTAAATAGTTAGTATATAGTGATGATAATCAGCGTGTACTTACCATCATTTAAAATAATCAATTAAGTTTAATACTTGAGAATACTACATCGACTACACTCGAAGCCAACTGATATACTTATTCGTCTCATGTTCAAACTTTTTCATTACCTCTTTTACAAAATAATTTATAAAAATGAAATTGTGCAAGTGGTCATTTATCAAGGTTAAGTTTCAATAAAATGTTTTTATATATTCTTCGATACATGTTAAGAATTTTTATTTGAGTTGAATTATCGCATATTACAACCTTTTGCAATTACATTATGATATTTTCACGTCATACTTTAACGTTACACAAAACACATACCACAATATATCGCATATTGTTAATTGTATGTTGCTAGAAACTTCCGTTGTGAAGCACGGGTAATCGCCTAGTATTAAAATTTGTATATATTGATACCCTTCTAGTAAATTATAATTTATTGATTATTGAATATAAATTGCACGGGCATCATAAGTGTTTGATACCGTTTTTTTTTCGTGCTACGTTGTTGTTTGTGGATACCCTTCTAGTAAATTATAATTTATGGCTTTTTTTGTATTTTTTTAAACTATATGGATTTTTTTGGGACTTTCATATTAATTTGTTGACTAATAGTATTTGGTCCATTCGTTTTTGACCTACCTAATTTTTTATTACTCCTTTCTCAATTGTCGATCATATAACCATGGCAGGGAAGCCAAACATTCAAGAACTCTTGGCGGCTTGTGGTTCCACTGACCTTGCCACTGCTTTTAAGTACCTCTTTAATTGTGAGGTGTTGAAGATCGGAGTTCTTTGAATCGTTTGGAAGAGGGCGTGACCGGTGGGCGCAAGGTTCACAAAAGGGAGAGAACCGTTATGGAAACCCACGGGTATGGGCCTTTCATTGGGGAAGCTGTAGATGGTTTAAAAGGTTTGGTGGAATTGCAACGTGTTGATAGGGACACGTTGGTTGCTCTGTTAGCCCTTCCGGATGCGGTGCGTGATGGCATAGCAGTCAAGGAGAGGCAAATTGTGCTAATGGAGCAGAATGAGGGGATGTCTGATTAGTTTAGTTGTCTGTGGCTTTTGTTGGTGGGTTGTTTGCAGCTTTTATTAGTTGGATTAGGCATGGTTGGTTAGTATTATTAGTAATGCTTTTATAAAGTTATGTACTGTGTCTTGATGGATGTACCCTTTAGTAGGGTACCATTTTGTTTTCTGTAGGATAATCCATCTGATGTAAGGAAACTATTGTAAGTTTGTCTATGGTAATGGAAAATCAGTATCTTTATCCTATATATGTTTTATTATTTTATCTATTTTTTGTGTAGTAAGGTGTTTGTAGTGGTTTATACTGTGTTTCCATGTTTCAGTTTTACTATTCAATTGTTCACGACTCTGTGCGTATAAACTTTTCTATGATGCTTTTGGGATAGGACTTTGTAGTGGCTTATCTTTGTTGGAAGTTGTCTGCGGATTGTCCCTTGTTTAGTTGTATAAATGTTACACGTAGCTTGTGTTTAGTTGTGTTTGCTCTTGTTGAGCGATATAGTTGTTTTGGTGCTATGTCTCGTCACGGTCGTCTTACGGAACTTGGTTTTGCGTGTGATAGTGATTTACTCCGAGGATCATATGTGCCTTTTTTCAAAAGGAAGTTATTCTTTGCTCGTGAATGGGAGACTATGGTGCGTCGCCTTGCTTTGAGATTGTTTGCGTGTCGGTACCGGATGACTTGATCAAGGAAGTTTTCAAAAGCGGCATGATCCTTGTGAAATCGAGTTACGTTTCGTGAATGCTTCGTGAGGCTACATCATCGATATTAAATGCGGTGTAATGGTTTATTGTCTTTGTCAAGTGTTTGTTTGTGTGAGATCAACGATCATGAGTTTCAAGCATAATGTGAAGATAAAAGGGTAGCTACTTTTATCTTTGTTTAGTTAGTGATAGTTTAGCTTTGGTGTGGTGCTTGGTTAGTTTACGGTGTGTGATATATAATTCATGGCATTATGTACTAACGACTCTTTACATTGATTGAAAATGGCATTGCTTAGCCTTCTTTTTACATCCTTGTGATTTACCTAGAGATTACTAATCTGCGGTTATTCTTGTACATACCCTACACGTAAAGTCTTTACATTGGCCTATTTAGTTTAAGTATCTTATATCTAAATAAATCGCAACTAGACTCAACATACTTCTTCAACAATTTTGGGAGTGATCCACGTAGACCCATCGGATATTAAGAGTTGTGTTTATGCTAACCTCGGTTTAGATGTGCCTTTGTGCATACGTGTTTATGCTAACCTCGGTTCATCGGATATTAAGAGTTGCATCGGGTAATTTATTGAGACATAATAATTCAAACATTATTTTTGTTTTTCACATGTGAAAGTAAAATTCAAATGTGCATAATTTTAATTCTAACACATTGAAAATATTTTAATGAATCTTAACAAATTTCATCTATCGATTATTATGAGTAATTACACATAAACTTCCGTTAACATAATTAAACATACATTACCCAAAATACCATTAAGTATTATAGTTATTTAGTCATAGAATCCAAAAGATACTACATAGCATACCGGATGATCTACCAAAAGTCATAGAATCCTAAAACATCCACATTACATAATTACACACATAAACTTCCGTTAACATAATACAAAATTTCAAAGAGAATATTCATTCATATCATGCTTGACAAACATGGAATATGGGAACTGAATTTGCCTTCCTCGAACACGTTCAGAATGATTTGAACCATCTTAAAGCGTATCATCTTTGGTGAACAAACCCACAAACTTCGCCAAAACCCTCCAATTTCCTTTCATTACAACACAACAATTTAAAAACAACACAACAACAATTTAAAAATTGTTACTAGTTTGAATGAGTCAACGGCGTCGCACATAGAGGTGTATAAAAAACATTCTCTTCATCATCATGATCAGCATGTAAAGTCCAACGGCAGATTGAAGCCAACCTCTTATCTGCATTATACACACTTATAATATTTTTCACATGTGAAGATAAAAACTTTAAAAATCAAAATTAGTTTGATAAAACATAAAGAGGCCCAAAAGATAAAGAGGCCCAAAAGATTGAAGTCCAAAAGATAAAGAAACCCAAAAAATAAAAATTAGTTTGATAAAAATCAAAAAATTTCACATGTGAAGATAACAACTAACTGGATTCACAAAACATAAAGAGGCCCAAAAAGATTGAAGTCCATAAAAGAAAAAAACTCTAACTGGACTTTAAGTACAACACAATCACAAACAAAAATCTCATTCTCAAAGCTAGGGTTTTAAGTGGTTTTCCTCTTTCTTTCAAAAACATCAAATCATTTTAAAATTGTCATCAACACCAACAAGCGCCAATATCGGTAATCATCATTAATCGGGACCATCCTCCATTGATTATCATCATCATCATCATCGATAAGTGGATTAAGATTTTGATTCATGATTATAGATAAAATATTTTTTTCTTCTATATGTTTAGAAATTAGATATGTTTAGTAATTAGAAAGTAGAACTCTAGTAATTAGAAAGTTGGCGTCCATTATTAGCTTACTTCATGTAATAAAACCTCCACGAGCTTCAAGGTTTTTATATTAATTATAAATAAAGAGAAACTTATGGCGGTTGAACCTACCTCATTTTTATGTCTTGTAATTGTTAGAACTTGTGAAATGTGAATATGTTATATGATGGTCTCGTAATTAATTGATTTTTATACACGATTATTTGATTTGTAAGAATATCTTGGCGTGTGAAGATATTCAACAAGATGATGTTTTGATCTTACTCGCATTCTATTTATACTAGATTTGAAAAAAACATAGGAAATATTGATACCACATAAACAAACATTAAAACATTTTCGACAAACTAAAAAGCTAATATGATACTAAAAACATAAAAAGACTATCATCATAAACTACTTTTGAGTTCTAGAGCTCTCTCCTTGCTTTTCTTATTTGCTTTGAGTCGTTGAAGCAGTTTTCAAGACTACTAATCCTATTTTCCAAATTATAAAATTTTCAAATCTTGTAGCATTATTCACTTGTTGTTTTATCATCTTCCTCACTTTGTTGCACCATTTCGCTTTCTTGCATCACCTCACTTTGAAACTCTTCCTCCACCGATTTTCTTTGCACTATGTGGCCTTCTTTGCATAATTTCACCTTCTTGCACCACCTCACTTCGACCTCCTCCTCATTCTCTAGATCTTCCTCATCTTCATCTTCTTCCTCCTCTTCCCCATTAATTCCATAAATCTCATTCAGTAGAAGTCTTGGCGGCGACCAAGTAAGGATATTTGTCCTCATCCACACACTCACTTGCCTATCTGAACCATATTCGAAATTGGTTCTTCACCAAAGGCATCTAAAGCGCATCAAAAAGCAAATAAGCTGTTTAAGACAAACTCATACTCTTCTTCATCATTTTGAAAGTTTCCATTTGGTCTTGCCATTATTCTTGAGTGAGAATAAGAGAGAAAGTGAGTGTGTGTGATAATAAGAGAGTAGATTTATGTAGTACAATATGGAGTATATAGTACATAAAATAAAGTATTTTTACACTTTCTTTGTACTTTAGTGAGTATCTTGTAAAAAGTAAATTATATAATCAGTAACAAGAATCTTATCTTTAAATTTTGTCACAAATAATCTTATCTTTTTTCTTATCTTTACATTGTGTTGCAGTAACAAGAATCTTATCTTTATTTTAGTTTGGTTGTACAAATGTTCTTTTCAATTGATTTGACTTTTACTTGTACAGGTTATTTGCGGCTTCTATAGCATCCATATCAGTTTCTATTTCTAGTTTTCGGCGTTTTGCCTCTGATATAATAGCAAATGGAACTCTAGGCATCAGAGTCAGACGCCGAGAACTAGAAATATAAAGACAGGCTGAGTAGATGATTTTCAATTCACCTATGGCTTTAAGAGTGTTACGGTTTGAATATTTTATTTATTAATTTTTTTTTAGGTCTCGGTGTTTTTGTTTGTAGGTAAGCCGTTTTATTTTCATTGCATTAATGTTTTATAAGCTTTTATTACTTTAAAAAGATAGCATTTGCAAGTTTGAATCTTGACACTTTGTTTGTGGATAACTAGAAACACCACCGATACATATCACAATGTGAGACCAAACAAAAGATATGTGTTTGTTGCAAAGAGAATTTGTTACAAAGATGATCATGAAGATGCAAGAAAGCAGAAGGTTAGTCTTACGGACTAACAAGGGAGTTTATTGAATGAAATATTTAACAATCATGTTTGATGGCTTTCACACAAATAATTGTTAGAATTGGCCTCGACTCTAAGTTGGTCACATTTAGGATGTCTAGACATACGCTTCTCTTGCTTCTTTATGAAAAATTAAAAATATATTTTACAATAACAAGCGACATAAAGCGCCTTATATAGACAAACGTCAGATAAAAAAAAAGAAGCATAGATACATAACTGTTTTGTAATTTGTTTTCACTTAAATTTATTCATATTTAATTTTAAAAATATTAATTTTTATTTTTATTCATTACAATATCTTAAATAATTTCACTAATGATGCCAATTAAGTTTTAACAACAGGTTTATCTATGGCTATAACCAGTTTGAAACAAAACTAACAGCAGGAAACTTAGTGTTAATATAACCAGTAAAATGTTAACAGGAGATAGACAATAGGTATCTAACATGTCTGGACAATTGCTAGAATTAGGATAGTTTCTTAGCTTAGTAAACTTAGGATAACTAGCCATTGTGTTTTCTTAGTTATTTTAGACAACTAAGCAGTTGGTTTGTCAAAAAATTAACATGGGAATTTATTTTTTCTTAGTAAAGACAACCTTCTTTTTAAAATAAGTGATCCTGTTCTCATAATTGAATGTTTCACATGATGCACAGACCATCCACTATTTGTCTGATATCACATGGTATTATTAGTGGTTGCATTCCACATTTAGAATTTTGTCCTTATCATTACATCTTTTAAAATAAAGCATTGATCATTTCTTGTCATTCAATATCAAAGCAATGAGAAAATAGCCAAAGTAATTTACTATTTGTTCACCACTTTAAAACCGACCAAAATTGTCACTAGATTTGCTTTTCCACTTGCGAGATATTCACAAGAGTTACTATTTATGAAGACAATTGAAAGCAGTTTGTACCTAACCATTTACTTGAAAAGTTTTCAACAAATTGCATTTACTTCAAAAGTTTGTACCTAATCATCAAATGCTATTTTTTTTTTTTTTCTGACAACTTTACAAATGTTTTGTTTCTAATGTTCTTACTTTTATTATGTTTATGCGGTGGCAATGGAGCATGCAAGCTGCGAGAAAAAAAGGACCAAAAACACAGAAAAGAAGAAAGGAAACTAAATGTTAACTTAACAATGTAAATAGTGGGTTGATCTTATCAAAATCTAACCCATTTGACTTTTTGAGTCAAAGTATCGACTTTCATCTATTTTAGCTGAGTTGTTTTAATGAACATATCTGAGAGTTATTAATGATATTGAATATGTTGCTTACAATTTGGTTACCTACCAACTTTATTTTGTTAGAAAATTGGTCTTCATATTGTACATTTATGGACTCGGATCTTATCGGGTCAAAACCACTCAACAAGATCACTAGTACTAAATTGCTAATATCTACGGTATGTTTTACATTTACATTTTCACACTTTAAACCATTTTGATCTTGAATTTACATACTATTTTTAGTAACAAGGTAAGTAAGTTAAAAGCATAATCATTCTTACTAATGATATGTGTCGATGCTTAAAAGAAAATATGAAAATTAGTTCAAAATTTTAGTTCATTAACAACCAACGACAATCAAGCCTTCACGCTATGGTTCCCAATGAGCAACACAAAGCTTCTTTAACCTCTTACAATTCTCAGAAACACTAATCAATCCAATATTCGTGCATCGCAACAACACATAAAAGCATTTAAATCACGACATTTAGATAACAACAAAACACTGACACCAGTCGCATTAACATTTTCCAAATGAACCTCAACTAAGCAGTTATCATCTCGAATCATCTCCAACGTCCTATCCCAATTTCGACCACAGCAAATGAACTTCAAACTTTTCAAATTCTTAGAACCGCTAATCAACGGTATGAATAATCGTTCATTAAAAACACTACTAAGTTTAATAAACGGAAATTCGGTATCAGGATAGTTAAATAACCTTTTAAAAGACAAAACCTCAAGCTGACTAGATTTATTTAACAGCTCAAATACACCTAAATCAGTAACCGAATAATAAACACATGAAAAACAACCATACCTTAATCAATTAATTCGCGGAGTACATTTAGTTTCAAACAAGATTCAAACAAAACAAATAACCACAACAAAAATTTAACATTTAGTCTAACACACAAGATTCAAAGAAAACAAATAACCACAACAACAATTTAAACATACATAATAACCAACACTTATATTAACATACTACACGTAGAAAGACTGAAAGTACATAAACACTAACAATTACATACTTGATACACAACCTACACCAGCAAACCTACCAAACGCAGACTTTATTCTAGATAACCAACTAAGACAAACAACTACATGAACATGCCCAGCTTTTTCCAAACCCAAAAGCATAAAAACCCATTCGACATCTAATCACTGTCATCATCATTAAAATCCATGACATTGATGTGCCTCTGCTTCTCTTCCATACCCTCCCTAGCCTCTGCCAACACATTTTCCAAGTTGTCAAGCATCTCGCGCTCCCTTTGTAGAGTGTCATAAATGCAATCAATGATGTCATTAGCAAGATCGTGAGATGCACCAAAAGTTTCAAGCTCCAGCACATATTCCTCTTCCTTCTCGATCTTCATATGCAAATTGTTGCACTCCTGTTCAAGCTTTTGAATAAAGCATTCTTGTTCAGTCATTTGTTGAGTGAAAAAAAACTTGAAGCATTTTTGGATCTCATTAGATCCGGACTGTTGCTTGAGCTCATTCAAGTTTGGAGTATGGGCCATGGCTTATCAGCAGTGGTAATATGTGAAATGAGCTGCTAATGGTAGATGAAAAACCTAGAAAACCTAAGCTGCTATTTATAAACACTCAGAAAACCCTAATCATTGAACTAAAGCTGCTCTGGTGGTGACCGGTAACATTTCTTTCTTATCTTCAAATCTTGTCATACATTTCAATTTTCAATGCACATAAAAAAGAATCTTATCTTTTCTTATCTTTAAATCCATAAACCTCATTTTCTTATGTTTTTCTCACATTTAAATTCTCATACAACCATTCCAATTTTTCATTCATCACATACACTCTTATAACTTTATTATATACTTTATTCTAGTTTATCACAATTGCAGTTTCTCATTCATCTTTATACCTTGGAATGCTTCCTCAGGAATTGAAGGTGGATACTTTTAGATTAGCTTATGAATCTCTTCAATCATTTTACACTTACAAACATCACCAACAAGTAGATAATTCATGTTTAATATGTACTTTTGTTTGCTGTATATTAAAGTTTGTAACAGAAAAATAAGCTAAAAAACAGATTCAAAACACAAACTAAAAGATCCTATGAATTTTTCACATGTGAAGTTTTATAGATTTTTAATTTTTACTTTTTATTTTTGTTTTAATTTTATAATATTTATAATAATATTTTTAGTTTTATGTTTTTGAATTTCAATTTTACTAGTATTTTTGTTGACATTTGTTTGAGAATATGTTGATTTTTAACTTTTTCACAATTGAAAGAAAAATTGATAGAAATGTTAATATTGGGCTTTATTGTTGGGCTTTATTGTTGGACTTTACTAATGTATAACGGTAACCCTTTTATGTTGGGCTTTATTATTGGATTTTGAATAGTCACGCTATTGGTAACAAAGATGTTACTATTGGGCTAAAAATTTAAATAATACAAAAAACTTTTAAAATTTGTAGCCACAAAAAAAAATCAAGTTTATATACTATGATTATAAAAAACCTTAGTAGGCAGGAAACTAAAAAAATTGTTAGCAACAAATTCGACAGAATTTAAATTTGATGTATTTCTTTTTGGATTTTATTTTATGTTTTGCCATTTCATTTGTTTATAAAGTTATTTAGGTTAATTAAATTTTCGTCATTTTGACTAATTAACAACTATGGTTGTCGGAGTTAAGTTTTAATAAAACAATTACATATTGCGTTTGCTTGTGCAAATAATGCAACTCTACTAATTTTATAATTTTTAAAAAATCTAAAAAAAGACAATTAAAAATTTTAGTTAAACTACATGTGTTGGGATGTAGTTTTGAATAACGTTTTGAATATAATTGACAACTATGGAATTTAGACTAACAAGCAAAATAATATCATCACACGTTATTAGCATGAAATTGCTCAAAACAAAATTAGGTAGGGAATTCTCAAGTTATTTTTATTGTTTATCTCTTGATGTCTATTGTAATTTACAAGAATAATAATTGTAATAATAAATGTCATTTAGGGAACTCTCAAGTTATATCTTCTTGTTTATCTCTTGATCTATATTGTAATTTACAAGAATAATAAATGTTCTATTGTGGGTATATAAAGAGTGTTATGGTTTATTTTCTTGTTAATCTATTAAATTCTCTTTGTAGTGTATAAGGACAACTAGCTTATAGATCCGTGGAATCACGAAAATTTTTGAGAATAAGGAGTTACATGCGTAAGTAAATTAACAAACAACAACGGTCGCAAATAGATTTCATTGTTTTATGAAGGGAAAAATAAGTAATAAGTCAACGATTCGATAAACAATTAGGTTTGTAATTATTAAAATAATAAACGTTCATGCATCGTCGTCTTCAAATTTGATGGTCTTAAAGAGCAAATGTGTGCGGTGAATATTAATCAAGTGATTAGCCATATCCATTCCTCAAACATCTAATAAGTTTAAAAAATGTGTACGTAAAAAGAGGCTGTGATTAATAGTATATGTAAGATAATTTGATCCGTGAATTCACCGCACTTCAATGAAAATCAAGCATAAAAAAGTGGTGAAAAGAAATGAGATGATTGTTATTAAGTTATAATCCCAAATGAGTACGATGTGTCCCTTGCTTATAAGCTTATAAAGGATAAAAATACACCGTTGGTCCTTAAACTTGTCCAAAAGTATCGCAGGTCAGGGGCCTCAAAGTTGGGATTTTAGTCGCCGTGAGTCCAAAACTTGGATTTTTGAGGCCGATTGAGTCCTTTTGACCGTAATCTATTGGTCAACACCATTATTTTTGTTTTGTTTTGTTTTTAGTTAAAGGCATAACGGTCATTTCATATATTTTGATTATTATACTTTTTCCGCATAAAGCGTTTTTATTAATATTTGCAGGGTAATTTTTGAGTAATTTTTAAATTACAAGGGAAAAGGGTAATTTTTGGGATTAAATCATTTAAATTGGTCAAATAATATTTTTATGTGATATAATTGGCAGTTAATCTACAAAATAGCATAACTATTCAAAATCCCCAATTTCCTATTTCAATTAACATACCCCCTCTCTTTCTTCTGTCATCAATCTGCTGGTAATTATATTCAATGGCGACTTTAAAATTCAAGGGAGACCATAACAAGGTGGCCTATCTGGATAAATCAAAAGGAAGTGAGGATTATCATCAAATCCTTGACTTTTTAAACCGTTCTTCACTCAGGTATGCTTTGACTCATTGCCCTGCCATTGTCTATGACTCGTTAGTCAGGCAATTCTGGACTACGGCCTCTATAAGAAATGTTGAGGTAGGCCCCAAGAAATTGTAGCAACCATTGATGGTAGTGAATGTGTGATTTACGAATCATCTGTTTGGACTCATCTTCATTTGAATGATGGAGAGGATTGTTTGATTTACACAAACCCAGTTGTTGAGGTATGGCAACACTTGGTTATCAAGCGATGGCACATTTATCTTTTACAAGACAGATTTTCTCCACAATGGAAATTTCTTGTTCACACCTACTTGATGCCTCGGTCCCAAGTCGGGAGGTTGGGATCAATTTTCAAGCTCTCTTGCCTCGGTATTATTGCCTATCGATGGGAGGACCTACAACTTTTCTCGGTATATTTTTAGGAGATGGTTGGGAATATAGCGGCTAATACTAAAACTAAATTTCTCATGTACCCTAGGTTTCTCCAAATGATATTAGATATTGGACCATTGATACAAAACCCATGGCCATAGTTAGGCTTACTTCCAAATTATTTGCCACCATGAAGACTAATTTTGATGGGATCCATAAGCCCTGTTGCCGCTATGTTGACTAATGGCAATAATGGTAATGGTCCGATTGTTCTTCTTGGTGATAACATACCACCCACTTTGAAATGATGGTCTTTGGTGTAGATGTTATTTGGAGGTAATGTACCACATCCCACTTTGGCATAGATGGTGCTGGTGAAGCAAATGCAAATACTAATAATATACCACCCTACGTTTGAGACTGCGATCCTACTTCAGACGATGGTGCTGCTGCTAATCCAACATCTCCTCCCAGTCATACCACCACCCATGCTTACCCAGGCACCTCTACAAGGCAACCCACTCTTAGTCCAACTAGGCAGCCTTTTGAAGATGATACATTTTCAGGTCGTAATTATAATGCTTCTCCTTCAAGATCCAATGACGCTCCACACTCAACGGGTAAACATACTGGTGGAGCTGAGGATTTTGATACTCTCACGTCTATGTCCTCTTTACTTAAAAGGTGCATGCAGAAGGTTGATACTTTGGAGTCAAAACTCAGGGACACCAGAAAAAAACTTGGTACTGCAGTTCTTAATTTGATTGCTAGAGTCAATAATTTGGAGGTACAACTTAAGAGCGTAAGAGATAAAGTTATTTACCGTAATTATCACCGCAGACTTTTTGGTCTTCCTCTTACCAAAGAATGACTAATGAGTACATTTTTGAATCGTCATTAGCGGAATCAGACTAACAAAGATTATCCAAATCTAAATCGAATCTTCATCTCAGAAAAAATTATTTTATTTTTCAATGTCAAGTACTAGAAAGAAACAGAATGTATGGAAAAGAGTGTGATAAAATTGAATGATGACAATAATAAAGAAGAATCATAGAATCGATTTAGTTGTTTACCGTAATCATTACCGAATCTTTCTTGGTCTTCCCCTCACTGCAGTAGAAGAATCGGCCTTTTCTTGCCTTATCTATAAAATAAAATAAAAATATTAATAAAATATATTTTTACTTGTGAAAATTAACAATATGCATACTAAAAATAAGAGTTATACTATTTTCACATGTGAAAAATAGTCGTTAATAAGGATGTTGGCAAAATGTATCATAAAATGATATAATGGCTATGCTAAAACAGAATCATGGAATTAGATTAAAATTATTTACCGTAAATATCACCAAGCAGACTTTTTGGCCTTCCTCTCTTAGCAAAGAATTGAAGAATGAGTACATTTCTTTGCCTTATCTATAAAATAAAATAAAACCATTTAAAGAACAAAAATATCTATATTGAAATCGTAATCTTCATCCGAAAAAATAATAATAATAATAATAATAATTAAAAAAAAAAAAAAAAAAAAAAAAAAAACGAACAAAAATATCTATTAAATTAAAATAAAATTATAGATTAAATTTATGTACTAGAATCGTCAAGAGCGTAATGTGTACTAACAACCGATGGAAAATTTCGGTCTTCAGATAATCACGGTTTTTTTTTTGTGTAGAACAAGCAACCGCATTAAAAGGATATATAATTTTAAGTATCATGTAAATATTAAATACATTTAATAAAATGTTATTATAATTAATTTGAATTCAATAAAAAATACTTTAAAATAACAAAATTAGTTTATGTTAAATTACCTTTAACAACATTATCCAAATGTAAATCAATCTTCATCCGAAAAAAATTATTTTATTTTAAATGTCAAGTATTACAAAGGACATAATGTATTGAAAAGTGTATGATAAAATGAAATGATGACAATATTAAAAGCGTAATCATGGAATTAGATTAAAAGTTTTTACCGTAATTGTCACCGTAGTCTTTCTAGGTCTTCTCTCTTACCAACAATATTTTTTTTTGCCTTATCTATAAAATAAAATAAAAACTATTTATAAAATATATTTTTCACTTGTGAAAAATTAACAATATGCATACTAAAAAATATGAGTTATACTATTTTCACATGTGAAAACTATGCTAAAAAAAGCATGCTTTAGTGTTAGTTTGTCACAAGACAAAATAATCAAAAATGTTATTGTAGTATGGAAATTTTTGTAAAATAGAATCTTCACAAGTGATGAAAAAAAATTTGAAAAAACTTTTCAAAAACTGCTTTTGTTTGTGCTGATTTTAAGTTTCACTTTTATGTTTATCACATGTGAATAAAATTTATATTACCTTTAATGACATTATCCATATTGAAACCGAATCTTCATCTAAAAAAAACAAAACAAAAAAAAAAAAAAAACAAAACAAAATTTAAATCATAATAATGCAAATTTAAAAAATATATATATTAAATTAAAATAAAATTATAGACTAAATTTATGTACCGTAATCATCACTAGCGGAATCAGACTAACAAAGATTATCCAAATCTAAATATGATTCTTCATCCAGAATAATTAATTAGTTTTATGTAACTTCTATAATCTATACAAAACCGAAACTAAAATTAGATTAAAGTTTTTACCGTAATCACCACTAGTAGACTTTCTTGTTGAATAAGTTCCTTTTTTTTCGTTATCTATAAAATAAATACAAAGTATAAGCTTATAATAAGTATTGGTGAATTTCATCAAAAAAAAAAAAAAAGATCAATAATGCAAGAGCACCTATACTTATCCTAAACCACAGTAAACACCATTCAAAAGCAAACAAAAACACAAACAAAGTAAAAACTCATTAAAACTAAGCAATCTAAACATTTAGGCATAGACCTCAATTTCATCAGCTTAACAATCTCAAACAAACATAATCCAATCTCAAAAAACAAACATTAACCCAAAATACACTTTTATTCTACCTCCAAAAATACACATCTCCACAACAAAAGATTAAAAAAACTAATCCCCGAATTTAGTACACAACAAAAAGTCAAAACTTATCTTAATCTAAAAACTTATTGCCAAACACCTAACATTATTGTACTCATATGTTGTTTTGAGAATTCAAATACTTAGCTATACTAAAACTTATTGCCAAACACCCTTGTATGGATACTAATATATTCAAAAACTATAAAAATAAATAAATAAATAAATTGTTATTTCTATACTTTTACAATAATCATTAAACAATAAATAAAATTATAATTATTAAAAAATTACCATTAACATTGGTGTATATTTCTTCTTTCTAGCGATACTCTTTCTTCTTCTTCTCTCGTAACATAGAAATTCGAACAACAATATATGATTAATAACAATAGATGATTAATAACAATAGAAATAATGTGTAAGAGGAAACTAACTTGGAACCGATTTAATGTTGTTTTTCATCCATAAAATTAGGGTTCAAAAATAGATTTGGGGTTTTGTCAAAACCGATGATGATGGTGGTTTTGGGAATGGTGGTTTTGGTGGTTTGGAAATGGTGATTAAATATTGGTGTATCTGGATAATAAACTTTCTAGGATGGATTAAAATATCTGATTAATTTGTGTGAATTCTTTTTAATTCAGATTTGGATTTACTAAAGTGAGGGAAATGTACAAGTGAAGATATGTGATATACAAGTCTAGGGAGCGTAGGTGATTTGGATATTTGTTAACACGTGTGGTTTTATTTAAGTCACTTTGTAGAAAGTGTCTTTTTGGCTTGATCCAAAATCACTCAAACAAAGAGTAGCCATAATTTCATATTTCCAAAGGATATCTTTACTATCTAAAATGGAAAAATAGTCAAAGAGGAAAAATGAAAACTTAGAATATTGAATATTGAAAGTCAATATTTTTAAACCTTTAAAATATCAAACATTGAAAGTGAAAACATTGACAAAAGCTATTCGCTTGGAAACAAGTCGGGCTTGGAAAGAAATGGCCTTTGAAAGTATTCATTACCTTCCCTATTGGTGCAAAGGAGAATAACCTTGGAACATTGTTGGACAAAGAAATGGCCCTTTGAAAGTATTCATTACATTCCTATTAAAACTATGTTAGGAAACATAGTTGGAACATTGTCGGACAAAACTACAAGAAATCAAACACATATATTTCAAGGCGGAAAAGGAAAACTCAAATTGATTGCCTATTGCCTATCCAAGAATTAAAGTGGACAAAGTGCAAACATCTTAACTACATCCGTAATGTGCTTATTTAATTTTCTTGAATTTTCTCTTTTTTGTATGTGAACTGTTTATGAAGTCTTAAAACTATTAATATGGTTCGTTCTAATATGTAGGCCATCATGCGAAACCTTCCAAAGAAATATATGACATATTAAAATCATGCTCGTACTTGGTTCCCGCGCCAAAGAGGAGATTTGATGATGATCCCGAGTTTAAAAAGATAGCGCAAGAGGCGGTGGTTAGTCTTCAAAGTGAGTAACTGCTTTGTTCTACACAACTTTGCAATCTCTATAATTTGTTTCTTATTTCTTATTTGAAATAAATTATTGAATATAACATTAATAAGTAGATGATGATCTTTTTGATAAATGATTTTTGCTTTGTGGGTGTTGAGGCGTATGAAAACATAACATATTTTATTGTATTTTGTTTTGTTGGTTTTGTTGTTGTATATGAATATTTAGCAAGATGACAGAACCGCAATTTTGACAAAACGAGACAGTCCCAGAACTAAACAAGGGTATCCGATTATATTGTTTGAATCATGAAAATGTCTATTAATTTTTCCTAGTTTAAGTGTAAAACTAAATAGTTAGTATACAGTGATGATAATCAGCGTGTACTTACCATCATTTAAAATAATCAATTAAGTTTAATACTTGAGAATACTACATCGACTACACTCAAGCCAACCGATATACTTATTCGTCTCATGTTCAAACTTTTTCATTACCTCTTTTACAAAATAATTTATAAAAATGAAATTGTGCAAGTGGTCATTTATCAAGGTTAAGTTTCAATAAAATGTTTTTATATATTCTTCGATACATGTTAAGAATTTTATTTGAGTTGAATTATCGATATTACAACCTTTTGCAATTACATTATGATATTTTCACGTCATATTTTTAACGTTACACAAAACACATACCACAATATATCGCATATTGTTAATTGTATGTTGCTAGAAACTTCCGCTAGAAGCACGGTCCTCGCCTAGTATTAAAATTTGTATATATTGATACCCTTCTAGTAAATTATAATTTATTGATTATTGAATATAAATTGCACGGGCATCATAAGTGTTTGATACCGCTTTTTTTTCGTATACGTTGTTGTTTGTGATTTTTTTTAAATTATGGCTTTTTTGTATTTTTTAAACTATATGGATTTTTTGGGACTTTCATATTAATTTGTTGACTAATAGTATTTGGTCCATTCGCTTTTGACCTACCTAATTTTTATTACTCGCTTTCTCAATTGTCGATCATATAACCATGGTAGGAAGCCAAACATTCAAGAACTCTTGGCGGCTTGTGGTTCCACCGACCTTGCCAACGCTTTTAAGTACCTCTTTAATGCGAGGTGATCAAGATCGGAGTTTGTCAATCGCTTGGAAGAGGAGCGTGACCACTGGAGCGCAAGGTTCACAAAAGGGAGAGAACCGCTATGGAAACCCACGGTATGGGCCTTCATCGGGGAAGTCGTAGATGGTTTAAAAGGTTTGGTGGAATTGCAACGTGTTGATAGGACACGTTGGTTGCTGCTGGCCCTTCCGGATGCGGTGCGTGATGGCATAGCGTCAAGGAGAGGCAAATTGTGCTAATGGAGCGTAATGAGGGATGTCCGATTAGTTTAGTTGTCGTGGCTTTTGTTGGTGGGTTGTTTGCGCTTTTATTAGTTGGATTAGGCATGGTTGGTTAGTATTATTAGTAATGCTTTTATAAAGTTATGTACGTGTCTTGATGGATGTACCCTTTAGTAGGGTACCATTTTGTTTTCTCAGAGGATAATCCATCCGATGTAAGGAAACTATTGTAAGTTTGTCTATGGTAATGGAAAATCAGTATCTTTATCCTATATATGTTTTATTCTTTTATCTATTTTTTGTGTAGTAAGGTGTTTGTAGTGGTTTAGACTGTGTTTCCAGGTTTCAGTTTTTCTATTCAATTGTTCACGACTCTGTGCGTATAAACTTTTCTATGATGCTTTTTGGGATAGGACTTTGTAGTGGCTTATACTGTTGGAAGTTGTCTGCGTGGATTGTCCCTTGTTTAGTTGTATAAATGTTACCTGTAGCTTGTGTTTAGTTGTGTTTGCTCTTGTTGAACGATATAGTTGTTTTGGTCGCTATGTCTCGTCCCGGTCGCCTTACGGAACTTGGTTTGCATGTGATAGTGATTTACCCAGATCATATGTGCCTTTTTTCAAAAGGGAAGTTATTGTCGCCGTGAATGGGAGACTATGGTGCGCCCGCTTTGCTTTGAGATTGCCGCACGATCGTGTACCGGATGACTTGATCAAGGAAGTTTTTCAAAACGGCATGATCCTTGTGAAATCAAAGTTACGTTTCAAATAATGCTTCGTGAGGCTACATCATCAAGATTCGCAAAGGTAATGGTTTATTGTCTTTGTCAAGTGTTTGTTTGTGTGAGATCAACGATCATGAGTTTCAAGCATAATGTGAAGATAAAAGGGTAGCTACTTTTATCGCCTGTTTAGTTAGTGATAGTTTAGCCTCGTGTGGTGCTTGGTTAGTTTCTGGTGTGTGATATATAATTCATGGCATTATGTACTAACGACTCTTTACATTGATTGAAAATGGCATTGCTTAGCCTTCTTTTTTACATCCTTGTGATTTACCTAGAGATTACTAATCTGCAGTTATTATCAGACATACCCTACACGTAAAGTCTTTACATTGGCCTATTTAGTTTAAGTATCTTATATCTAAATAAATCGCAACTAGACTCAACATACTTCTTCAACAATTTTGGGAGTGATCCACGTAGACCCATCGGATATTAAGAGTTGTGTTTATGCTAACCTCTGGTTTAGATGTGCCACTGTGCATCTGTGTTTATGCTAACCTCTGGTTCATCGGATATTAAGAGTTGCATCTGGGTAATTTATTGAGACATAATAATTCAAACATTATTTTTTGTTTTTTCACATGTGAAAGTAAAATTCAAATGTGCAGAATTTTAATTCTAACACATTGAAAATATTTTTAATGAATCTTAACAAATTTCATCTATCAAGATATATAGTAATTACACACATAAACTTCCGTTAACATAATTAAACATACATTACCCAAAATACCATTAAGTATTATAGTTATTTCGTCATAGAATCCAAAAGATACTACATAGCATACCAGATGATCTACCAAAAGTCATAGAATCCTAAAACATCCACATTACATAATTACACACATAAACTTCCGTTAACATAATACAAAATTTCAAAAGAGAATATTCATTCATATCATGCTTCAGAAACATGGAATATGGAACTGAATTTGCCTTCCTCGAACACGCTCAGAATGATTTGAACCATCTTAAACGTATCATCTTTGGTGAACAAACCCACAAACTTCGCCAAAACCCTCCAATTTCCTTTCATTACAACACAACAATTTAAAACAACACAACAACAATTTAAAAATTGTTACTAGTTTGAATGAGTCATCGACGACGCATTATAGAGGTGTATAAAAAACATTCTCTTCATCATCATGATCAGCATGTAAAGTCCAATGGCAGATTGAAGCCAGCCTCTTATCTGCATTATACGCACTTATAATATTTTTCACATGTGAAGATATAAACTTTAAAAATCAAAATTAGTTTGATAAAACATAAAGAGGCCCAAAAGATAAAGAGGCCCAAAAGATTGAAGTCCAAAAGATAAAGAAACCCAAAAAATAAAAATTAGTTTGATAAAAATCAAAAATTTCACATGTGAAGATAACAACTAACTGGATTCACAAAACATAAAGAGGCCCAAAAGATTGAAGTCCATAAAAGAAAAAACTCTAACCGGACTTTAAGTACAACACAATCACAAACAAAATCTCATTCTCAAAGCTAGGGTTTTAAGTGGTTTTCTCTTTCTTTCAAAAACATCAAATCATTTTTAAAATTGTCATCAACACCAACAATCGCCAATATCAAGAATCATCATTAATCGTGACCATCCTCCATTGATTATCA
The DNA here is from genome assembly GCA_022545495.1 of Chrysanthemum lavandulifolium. NCBI lineage: Eukaryota > Viridiplantae > Streptophyta > Magnoliopsida > Asterales > Asteraceae > Chrysanthemum > Chrysanthemum lavandulifolium. Next base: position 125,359,925 of record CM040244.1, on the reverse strand, counting down.
TCATCATCATCATCAAGAAGTGGATTAAGATTTTGATTCATGATTATAGATAAAATATTTTTTTCTTCTATATGTTTAGAAATTAGATATGTTTAGTAATTAGAAAGTAGAACTCTAGTAATTAGAAAGTTACGCCCATTATTAGCTTACTTCATGTAATAAAACCTCCCGAGCTTCAAGGTTTTTATATTAATTATAAATAAAGAGAAACTTATGGCGGTTGAACCTACCTCATTTTTATGTAATCAGAATTGTTAGAACTTGTGAAATGTGAATATGTTATATGATGGTCACGAATTAATTGATTTTTATACACGATTATTTGATTTGTAAGAATATCTTCGTGTGAAGATATTCAACAAGATTGATGTTTTGATCTTACTCACATTCTATTTATACTAGATTTGAAAAAAAACATAGGAAATATTGATACCACATAAACAAACATTAAAACATTTTCGACAAACTAAAAAGCTAATATGATACTAAAAACATAAAAAGACTATCATCATAAACTACTTTTGAGTTCTAGAGCTCTCTCCCTTGCTTTTCTTATTTGCTTTGAGTCGTTGAAACAGATTTTCAAGACTACTAATCCTATTTTCCAAATTATAAAAATTTTCAAATCTTGTAGCATTATTCACGTTGTTTTTATCATCTTCCTCACTTTGTTGCACCATTTCGCTTTGCTGCATCACCTCACTTTGAAACTCTTCCTCCACCTGATTTTGCTGCACTATGTGGCCTTGCTGCACAATTTCACCTTGCTGCACTACCTCACTTCCAGCCTCCTCCTCATTCTCTAGATCTTCCTCATCTTCATCTTCTTCCTCCTCTTCCCCATTAATTCCATAAATCTCATTCCAGTAGAAGTCTTGGCGACGCAGCCAAGTAAGGATATTTGTCCTCATCCACACACTCACTTGCCTATACGAACCATATTCTGAAATTGGTTCTTCACCAAAAGCATCTAACACTGCATCAAAAAGCAAATAACTGTTTAAGACAAACTCATACTCTTCTTCATCATTTTGAAAGTTTCCATTTGGTGCTGCCATTATTCTTGAGTGAGAATAAGAGAGAAGAAAGTGAGTGTGTGTGATAATAAGAGAGCAGATTTATGTAGTACAATATGGAGTATATAGTACATAAAATAAAGTATTTTTTACACTTTGCTGTACTTTAGTGAGTATACTGTAAAAAAGTAAATTATATAATCAGTAACAAGAATCTTATCTTTAAATTTTGTCACAAATAATCTTATCTTTTTTCTTATCTTTACATTGTGTTGCAGTAACAAGAATCTTATCTTTATTTTAGTTTGGTTGTACAAATGTTCTTTTCAATTGATTTGACTTTTACTTGTACAAAGTTATTTATGGCTTCTATAGCATCCATATCGCTTTATTTCTAGTTCTCGCTTTGCCTCGATATAATAGCAATGGAACTCTAGGCATCGAGTCGACGAGAACTAGAAATATAAAGACAGTCGAGTAGATGATTTTCAATTCACCTATGGCTTTAAGAGTGTTACGGTTTGAATATTTTATTTATTAATTTTTTTAGGTCTCGTGTTTTTGTTTGTAGGTAAGTCGCTTTATTTTCATTGCATTAATGTTTTATAAGCTTTTATTACTTTAAAAAGATAGCATTTGCAAGTTTGAATATCGACACTTTGTTTGTGGATAACTAGAAACACCACCGATACATATCACAATGATGCATCAAACAAAAAGATATGTGTTTGTTGCAAAGAGGAATTTGTTACAAAGATGATCATGAAGATGCAAGAAAATGTAGAAGGTTAGTCTTACTGCACTAACAAGGCGCTTTATTGAATGAAATATTTAACAATCATGTTTGATGGCTTTCACACAAATAATTGTTAGAATTGGCCTCACGCTCTAAGTTGGTCACATTTAGGATGTCTAGACATCCGCTTCTCTTGCTTCTTTATGAAAAATTAAAAATATATTTTACAATAACAAGCAAAGATAAACGCCTTTATATAGACAAACGCCGATAAAAAAAAGAAGCATAGATACATAATCGTTTTGTAATTTGTTTTCACTTAAATTTATTCATATTTAATTTTAAAATATTAATTTTTATTTTTATTCATTACAATATCTTAAATAATTTCACTAATGATGCCAATTAAGTTTTAACAATGTGTTTATCTATGGCTATAACCGCTTGAAACAAAACTAACAAAGCAGAAACTTAGTGTTAATATAACCAAGAAATGTTAACAGGAGATAGACAATAGGTATCTAACATGTCCGGACAATTGCTAGAATTAGGATAGTTTCTTAGCTTAGTAAACTTAGGATAACTAGCCATTGTGTTTTCTTAGTTATTTTAGACAACTAACAGCTTGGTTTGTCAAAAAATTAACATGGGAATTTATTTTTTCTTAGTAAAGACAACCTTCTTTTTAAAATAAGTGATCCTGTTCTCATAATTGAATGTTTCACATGATGCACAGACCATCCACTATTTGTCTGATATCACATGGTATTATTAGTGGTTGCATTCCACATTTAGAATTTTTGTCCTTATCATTCTGTCTTTTAAAATAAAGCATTGATCATTTACTGTCATTCAATATCAAAACAGCAGAAAATAGCCAAAGTAATTTACTATTTGTTCAGCCACTTTAAAAACCAGCCAAAAATTGTCACTAGATTTGCTTTTTCCACTTGCAGATATTCACAAGAGTTACTATTTATGAAGACAATTGAAAACATTTTGTACCTAACCATTTACTTGAAAAAGTTTTCAACAAATTGCATTTACTTCAAAAAGTTTGTACCTAATCATCAAATGCTAATTTTTTTTTGTTACAGCAACTTTACAAATGTTTTGTTTCTAATGTTCTTACTTTTATTATGTTTATGCAAAGGCAATGGAGCATGCAACGCAAAAAAAGAGGACCAAAACACGTAAAAGAAGAAAGGAAACTAAATGTTAACTTAACAATGTAAATAGTGGGTTGATCTTATCAAAATCTAACCCATTTGACTTTTGAGTCAAAGTATCGACTTTCATCTATTTTAATGAGTTGTTTTAATGAACATATCCGAGAGTTATTAATGATATTGAATATGTTGCTTACAATTTGGTTACCTACCAACTTTATTTTGTTAGAAAATTGGTCTTCATATTGTCTGCTTATGGACTCGGATCTTATCGGGTCAAAACCATTTCAACAAGATCACTAGTACTAAATTGCTAATATCTACAAGATGTTTTACATTTGCTTTTCACACTTTAAACCATTTTGATATCGAATTTACATACTATTTTTAGTAACAAGGTAAGTAAGTTAAAAGCATAATCATTCTTACTAATGATATGTGTCGATGCTTAAAAGAAAATATGAAAATTAGTTCAAAATTTTAGTTCATTAAACAACCAACAAACAATCAAGCCTTCACACTATGGTTCCCAATGAGCAACACAAAGCTTCTTTAACCTCTTACAATTCTCGTAAACACTAATCAATCCAATATTCGTGCATCGCAACAACACATAAAAGCATTTAAATCACGACATTTAGATAACAACAAAACACCGACACCAACAGATTAACATTTTCCAAATGAACCTCAACTAAGCAGCTTATCATCTCGAATCATCTCCAACGCCCTATCCCATTTCGACCACAAAGAAATGAACTTCAAACTTTTCAAATTCTTAGAACCGCTAATCAACGGTATGAATAATCGCTCATTAAAAACACTACTAAGTTTAATAAACGGAAATTGCATCGGGATAGTTAAATAACCTTTAAAAGACAAAACCTCAAGTCGACTAGATTTATTTAACAACCAAATACACCTAAATCAAGAATCGAATAATAAACACATGAAAAACAACCATACCTTAATCAATTAATTCATGGAGTACATTTAGTTTCAAACAAGATTCAAACAAAACAAATAACCACAACAAAAATTTAACATTTAGTCTAACACACAAGATTCAAAGAAAACAAATAACCACAACAACAGTTTAATCATACATAATAACCAACACTTATATTAACATACTACACGTAGAAAGACTGAAAGTACATAAACACTAACAATTACATACTTGATACACAACCTACACCAGCAAACCTACCAAACGCAGACTTTATTCTAGATAACCAACTAAGACAAAAAACTACATGAACATGCCCAGATTTTTCCAAACCTAAAAGCATAAAAACCCATTCGACATCTAATCACCGCCATCATCATTAAAATCCATGACATTGATGTGCCTCGCTTCTTCCATACCCTCCCTAGCCTCTCGCCAACACATTTTCCAAGTTGTCACATCTCGCGCCCCTTTGTAGAGTGTCATAAATGCAATCAATGATGTCATTAGCAAGATCGTGAGATGCACCAAAAGTTTCAAGCTCCAAAGACATATTCCTCTTCCTTCTCGATCTTCATATGCAAATTGTTGCACTCTGCTCAAGCTTTTGAATAAAGCATTCTTGTTCACCATTTGTCGAGTGAAAAAACTTGAAGCATTTTTGATCTCATTAGATCCGGACTGCTTGAGCTCATTCAAGTTTGGAGTATGGGCCATGGCTTATCGCCAGTGGTAATATGTGAAATGAGCGCTAATGGTAGATGAAAACCTAGAAAACCTAAGTCGCTATTTATAAACACTCTAAAACCCTAATCATTGAACTAAACTGCTACAAGGTGACCAAGAATATTTCTTTTCTTATCTTCAAATACCACATACATTTCAATTTTCAATGCACATAAAAAGAATCTTATCTTTTTCTTATCTTTAAATCCATAAACCTCATTTTCTTATGTTTTTCTCACATTTAAATTCTCATACAACCATTCCAATTTTTCATTCATCACATACACTCTTATAACTTTATTATATACTTTATTCTAGTTTATCACAATTGCGCTTTCATTCATCTTTATACCTTGGAATGCTTCCTCAGAATTGAAGGTGGATACTTTTAGATTAGCTTATGAATCTCTTCAATCATTTTACACTTACAAACATCACCAACAAGTAGATAATTCATGTTTAATATGTACTTTTGTTTGCTCTATATTAAAGTTTGTAATGTAAAAATAAGCTAATTGTTTGTCGATTCAAAACACAAACTAAAAGATCCTATGAATTTTTTCACATGTGAAGTTTTTATAGATTTTTAATTTTTTACTTTTTTATTTTTGTTTTTAATTTTATAATATTTATAATAATATTTTTTAGTTTTTATGTTTTTTGAATTTCAATTTTACTAGTATTTTTGTTGACATTTGTTTGAGAATATGTTGATTTTTTTAACTTTTTCACAACTGAAAGAAAAATTGATAGAAATGTTAATATTGGGCTTTATTGTTGGGCTTTATTGTTGGACTTTACTAATGTATAACGGTAACCCTTTTATGTTGGGCTTTATTATTGGATTTTGAATAGTCACGCTATTGGTAACAAAGATGTTACTATTGGGCTAAAAATTTAAATAATACAAAAAACTTTTAAAATTATAAAAAACCTTAGTAGGCGTGAAACTAAAAAATTGTTAGCAACAAATTATGTAATTTAAATTTGATGTATTTCTTTTGGATTTTATTTTATGTTTTGCCATTTCATTTGTTTATAAAGTTATTTAGGTTAATTAAATTTTCGCTATTTTGACTAATTAACAACTATGGTTGTCGGAGTTAGGTTTTAATAAAACAATTACATATTATGCGTTTGCTTGTGCAAATAATGCAACTCTACTAATTTTATAATTTTAAAAAATCTAAAAAGACAATTAAAATTTTAGTTAAACTACATGTGTTGGGATGTAGTTTTGAATAACGCTTTGAATATAATTGACAACTATGGAATTTAGACTAACAAGCAAAATAATATCATCACACGTTATTAGCATGAAATTGCTCAAAACAAAATTAGGTAGGAATTCTCAAGTTATTTTTATTGATTATCTCTTGATGTCTATTGTAATTTACAAGAATAATAATTGTAATAATAAATGTCATTTAGGAACTCTCAAATTATATCTTCTTGTTTATCTCTTGATCTATATTGTAATTTACAAGAATAATAAATGTTCTATTGTGGGTATATAAAGAGTGTTATGGTTTATTTTCTTGTTAATCTATTAAATTCTCTTTGTAGTGTATAAGGACAACTAGCTTATAGATCCGTGGAATCACGCAAATAGATTTCATTGTTTTATGAAGGAAAAATAAGTAATAAGTCAACGATTCAATAAACAATTAGGTTTGTAATTATTAAAATAATAAACGCTCATGCATCGTCGCACTTCAATGAAAATCAAGCATAAAAAAGTGATTAGCCATATCCATTCCTCAAACATCTAATAAGTTTAAAAAATGTGTACGTAAAAAGAGGCTGTGATTAATAGTATATGTAAGATAATTTGACCCGTGAAGTCACTGCACTTCAATGAAAATCAAGCATAAAAAAGTGGTGAAAAGAAATGAGATGATTGTTATTAAGTTATAATCCCAAATGAGTACGATGTATCCCTTGCTTATAAGCTTATAAAGGATAAAAATACACCGTTGGTCCTTAAACTTGTCCAAAAGTATCGCAGGTTAGGGGCCTCAAAGTTGGGATTTTAGTCGCCGTGAGTCCAAAACTTGGATTTTTGAGGCCGATTGAGTCCTTTTGACCGTAATCTATTGGTCAACACCATTATTTGCTGTTTTGTTTTGTTTTTAGTTAAAGGCATAACGGTCATTTCATATATTTTGATTATTATACTTTTTTCCGCATAAAACGTTTTTATTAATATTTGCATGGTAATTTTTGAGTAATTTTTAAATTACAAGGGAAAAGGGTAATTTTGGGATTAAATCATTTAAATTGGTCAAATAATATTTTTATGTGATATAATTGGCGCTTAATCTACAAAATAGCATAACTATTCAAAATCCCAATTTCCTATTTCAATTAACATACCCCTCTCTCTTCTCGTCATCAATCATGGTAATTATATTCAATGGCGACTTTAAAATTCAAGGAGACCATAACAAGGTGGCCTATCCGGATAAATCAAAAGGAAGTGAGGATTATCATCAAATCCTTGACTTTTTAAACCGTTCTTCACTCTGTATGCTTTGACTCATTGCCCCGCCATTGTCTATGAGTCGTTAGTCGCATTTCGGACTACGGCCTCTATAAGAAATGTTGAGGTAGGCCCCAAGAAATTGTAGCAACCATTGATGGTAGTGAATGTGTGATTTCAATCATCTGTTTGGACTCATCTTCATTTGAATGATGGAGAGGATTGTTTGATTTTACACAAACCTGCATTGTTGAGGGTATGGCAACACTGGTTATCCAACCGATGGCACATTTATCTTTTACAAGAAAAGATTTTCTCCACAATGGAAATTTCTTGTTCACACCTACTTCAAAGGCCTCATCCCAAGTCGAGGTTGGGATCAAATTTCAAGCTCTCTTGCCTCCGTATTATTTGCCTATCCGATGGGAGGACCTACAACTTTTCTCGATATTTTTAGGGAGATGGTCGGGAACATAGCGGCTAATACTAAAACTAAATTTCTCATGTACCCTAGGTTTCTCCAAATGATATTAGATATTCGCACCATTGATACAAAACCCATGGCCATAGTTAGGCTTACTTCCAAATTATTTGCCACCATGAAGACTAATTTTGATGGGATCCATAAACCCTGCTGCCTACCATGTTGACTAATGGCAATAATGGTAATGGTCCGCTTGTTTCGCTGGTGATAACATACCACCCACACCGTGAAATGATGGTGCTGTGTAGTCATTATTGTCGGAAGTAATGTACCAAATCCCACACCGCATAGATGGTACTGTGAAGCAAATGCAAATACTAATAATATACCACCTTCTACGCTTGAGATCTGCCGATCCTACTTCTGCACGATGGTGTCAGCCGCTAATCCAACATCTCCTCCCACCATACCACCACCCATGCTTACCTGTGCACCTCTACAAGGCAACCCACTCTTAGTCCAACTAGGCCTTTTGAAGATGATACATTTTCGTGTCGAATTATAATGCTTCTCCTTCAAGATCCAATGACGCCCACACTCAACGGTAAACATACCGTGGAGCCGAGGATTTTCTTTATCGCCCACCTTGTGTTATGGTTTGATGTGTATGTGAAATCCAATATCTTTCAATTGGTATCAAGAGCCATGGTTAGATCATATCTTGCATCTTTGGACTTCTAGTGGTTTTAGGTGGTTTTGAGTTTGAAAAAGTTTAGTGGTTTGTGCATCATTTGGTTGATTTCTTGTGTTAAAGCTTGGATTTTGTTAGTACTTTTATGTTTAGAATCATCACAAGTGTTTAGGTTTTCATTTGGTAAGCTTGAATCATCTTGGTTGGGTTGTTTTGGATTGAAAAGTGATGTTTGTGATGTTTTCTTGCTAGCGACTTGACCTACAGTTTCTTTCTTGCTAGCGACTTGCTTTACATTTTGTAGCGAGTTGCGGTTTGAGTTAGCGACTTAGGCCTAGCGACTAACGGTACAAGTAGTGGATGCTCCACTACGGGTAGCGACAGTGTTAGCGACTTGGTAAGTAGCGAGTTGCTATTTAGCGACTTGATTCTTAGCGACTTGTATCTTAGCAATTGTCGCCAAAATTTTGCTAGCGACTAGAGGCTTAGCGAGTTGCTATTTAGCGACTTGTCTTTTGTTTAGCGACTTGGGACTTTAGCGACTTGGTGGAATAGCGAATTAGAAGATAGCGACTTGGTGCATAATTTTCTAGCGACTTGAGTGATTTCTTTACGGTTTCTGTTGATTTAGTAAAATCCGTGAAGAATCTATTTCCGGTTTAATCATAGAGTTATAAAATCCCGTTTAATTTGTCATCATGTCTACCAACGTTTCTACAATCATCTCCATTGTTGCGAGGATGTTCAAGCGGTGGTTCAGATACTCGTCCACCCATGCTTGATGGAATCGACTACGACTCTTGGGCTCAACGAATCAGTTATCTTTGTCTTGGAAAGGAAAATGGTGTCAACATTCTCAAATCCATTGATGAAGGACCGTATCGGGTTGAGGCGACTAGAGATGTGCCAATCTTCTTGAAGATGGAACTACGATTCTGGAATGGACGGATCAAAGATGTATGATGAGCTTGATGATAAGGAGAAAAAGATATTCGATGTCGATATCGGGCTTTAACATTGTTCTTCAAGGTCTTCTAAAGACATCTACAAGCGATCAATCACAACACGAAGCAAAGGCGGATGGGATAATGTCAAGATGCTTCTCTCGGGTTCGAATTAACTATGGAAGGCAGAGAATCACAACTCTATGAATAATTTGAACAATTCAAGATGAAACCAGATGAGAGTGTCTATGAGTACTATGTAAGATTTCATAAGTCGGTGAATGATATGAGGAACATCGAATGACTATGCCTAACATTGGTGAACTCAAAATTTGTGAACAACATGAATCCCGAATGGCACAAGTTTGTCACCTCGGTGAAGCTCACTAAAGGATTGAAGAATACAAACTATGAGCAACTCTATGCCTTCCTCCTTCGAATGAGAGACATGCTATGTTTGAAAAAATGATTCTTAATCGGTTCAAAACCAACCGAGGAGAGACAAGCTCATCTAATGACTCAACCGCCTTCTACTCAAACATCGAATCACAACCAAAGCCTCACAAGTCATACCCATGGGTAATGGTAATCACAAACTCATTCCCGATCCTATGTTCAAACAAGGCGATCTTTGATGCACACGTGGTAACATCATTAATCAACTAGCTCTTCCGATTAGTCAAAACATGAATTCTCCCACAAACCAACAACAACCTCGTAACAAACATCTAACCCACACAATCAAGCTCTTGTTAAACATGGGAGGATCGTGGTGCAACCAGATTCGGGAAAGACGTATGATCGGGGAAGAGGTGGGAGGCGAGAGGTTATGTTGGTAATCGAATCGAGGAAGGAATGGTAATCAAGGTCAAGCTAAGCCGATCAAATGTTATAAGCGTGGTGGTGAGGGACACATTGCAAGGAACCGCACATCTCCAAAACATCCACGAATCGATTACTTTCGAGATAAGATCTTGCTTGTACAAGCTCGGGATAATGGTGTTGCTTTGGATGAAGAGGAATTGTTGTTTCTTCTTGAGGCAATGCCAAGACATATGATGCGGATGTGGATGAGCGGCCTATTCGGAGATAGGTCACAATCATCGAATGCCTTTCAAGTCACCGATTGTGATGCATACGACTGATGTGGATGATGGACCCTCTGCACACACAATTTTATGGCTAGCATTTCTCCAATGGTTTCTCCCAAGGTCTCATCTTCACCACAAGTGGCCCATCCAAAGACAAACTCATCTCGGAGGTATTAAAACTATACGATGATCTTGATGTGCAAAAGATGCATGACAAAGTACAATCAAGCTGAAACTATTGAATCAAATATTGAAAATATGGGTAATATCAATGTTGTCCTATATGATCAATATGTGAAACAAAGTGAAAGTGAAGTTGTACCAAGTGATGCATCTTCTGCGATCAACAATGACTATGTTTTTGATGAATACACCGCATGTGCCCCTCGATGATTCGTAATTTCGAACTAAATGCCTATAAAGAACGTGTTGCTATTTATGAACAACGTGCAAATTTTGAGTTGACCACTCGTGAGCGTGAAATGGATGACCAAGTGCGTACAATCATTAGAAGAAGTAATTTTAGAAGAAGTATTAAAACAAGAGTTAAATTCCTTGCAAGAAAAGCTTTCTAAAGCGCTAAACAAAAACAAGAACTTTAGAAAATGTGAAAATGCTTAAGCAAGAATTTAATGCAAAGGAATCAAAACTCTTGAAAGATTTTTCTAATCGAAAACTTTGAAAACAAACTTGAAAACAAGTTGTACATACAAGGAACACCATTCGATTGCTCACATGATCACTAAGCATAGAGTTCTAAGCGATAAGCATAGTGTTCCCATTATAGATAAACCCAACCCCGAGAGCACGGAAGATAGCAAAAGCGACTCAAAATGTGATCTATGATGGCAATGAGATTCTTAAACCTAGACAAAAACCTAGTTGCTTTGATTGCGAGAGGAAGATAAGAAATTAGATGAAATCACTAGGAGAAGATGAATAAGAAACTAAATGATCCTAAATGCAAAGAGAAGAAAGTAATTATCACTCCCCATGACTACAAAAGGAGAATTGGATCTCCTTGAACATGTTTAAGCCTCAAACATTGTTGACTCCGAACAAGTGTTCGGAAAATGGACTTAGATAAGCGTAGCGAAAATATTGTTGAAACAAACCTCCCTTAGGAAAATGCCTAAAGCAGTATGTATCCTCCCAATACACCAATGCATCTAGTTCCTAGAACGATTGCTACTAAAAGCAAGATCTTAATCATCAATATGTTATTTTTCAACTATTTGTTGATTTTGAGAAAACTTGTAAGAAAAGGATCACACCACCGGTATAATCAAGGGAAAGGGTTTTGAGCAAACAAAGAATGTTATTTAAGCGAAGTCATGCCGTTCTTTAAAGCGCTAAAGGATCATTTTGAAAGTCTTAAAAGGGAATGAACTTAGACATTAAAGAAATGGAAAAGGAGTTTGATGCAATGATAGTTGAGGTTAGTGACTATGAGCGAGCACTAAAATATAATGAGATTGAGAGGAAGAACTTTCATACATTAAATGAGACTCTTATTCTTGAATGTGTTGCTCAAGATATGTTTTCATTGCTACAAATTGTTCGATTAATGCTTCCCAATTTCAAGAACTATCATTGCCACGAAAGTCTCCCATGATCGTGTCATTGAGCTTGAAAAACTAATTCGAACTAAATGAGAAAATTGAACGGATGATCACAACAATTTGGTTAAACATTTTTCTAAACTAGAAGTTGAGCATTTTAATTTACAACTAAAATATCAACATCTTAAAGAAAATGTCAAAACTTCAAATATCAAGACATCCTCGGATGCTCCGAGTTTGATGCGAGTTTTCAAATTAACAAAGCGTGATGAATGATTCAAGCTCATTGCAACACGATCGAAAGTTGAAAGCCCAAATCTCTCAATTAAAGGGTCAAACGAACAATATGACAGCTCCCAAATGCCTCCTCCTTTAGATTCTCGAATTCTCAAGCGTTTCATCTTCAAAACCTAGTAAATGCATTACAAAAGGAAAGCGAAAGTTTTCTATAAGAAAATGAAAAGGTTAAACGTCATTTCAATGAGTTATTTGAATCAATAAAGGTCACTCAGTAACAAAAATAACGAACAAATAGGTTCATTGCAAAAGGAAATTGAGAATCAAGAGTCGGGGTCAAAGGAAAATGCCAATGACCAATGGGGAGAATGGTGTATCAAAGGTTCACTCTTGTAATAAATATGCTTTGTCTGTGAAATATGTCCTCCTCATCTCGGGAACAACAAACTTGTCATTCAAACATACTTCTCATCCCTTAAGGATTTCCTAGAATGTCTGCGTGAGATTGTTGAAGAGGATAAGTTAGAGAAACCTCATGATAATGCAATTGGACATGCATGCTTATATGCCAAACGATCTCAAGAAATCCTAGAATGCTTGATCACAATATGCCCAAAGTCCTTGGGTGAGAGAGTTAATCCTTTGATTCCATGTTCGATGCCTAATGCCAAGTATGATATTCATTCGATGCCCAATGTTTTGAATGTGAACCTTAGTGTGCCTTTAAGTAGTTGATTCCGGATCCGTCAATGCTAAGAAAGAGAACTCAAGTGTGCCTTCTAGGAGTACAAATCCAAAGCACTTCTAGTTTTAAGAAAGTGAACCTTAGTGTGCTGCATGTAGTTCAGATCCCAAAGACATCTAAACAGTGATGCAAAAGTAGTAAAACCAACTAATGTTCCCATTCCTCTACGGGAGTAATCGGTGACATTAAAGGGAGCGGTCAAAGTCTCAAGACAATACAAGGAATGATAGGACCTCGCAAGCTAAGAATGTGAGCTGGAAAAGTAGAAGAACAATCTAGGAACTTTAAGTTTGAACCGAATAAAACGAATCGTGTTGATTCTAGTATTAGCCATAAGCGCATTGTAATTAATTCAATTCGATACTATTTGCAAACCTTGTATTGATGTATGCTTGAATTCGCTTTCTAATCATGAATGTGGTGTTAATGTGTTTGCCTAATGATGTTAATTGTCCGATTAATATTGTTAATGCTAAAATTCATGCTAAGAAGGCTAAAAGGCAAAAACGAAAGAAAGTTAGAAAACAGTGGAAACCCAGGAAGAACATTTAGTAAGATAGGCTATTATTGGATACCGTTGGTCATAAGACTAATCGGACAATGCCCACTAGAAAATGGATGCCTACTTGGTAGAACTATTCCTTAAGAAGTCGACACCGTGAATGTGGCTATCTGAGACACTAGTATCGCATCTATTCACAATGATTCCATTGCCTTAATTTCGATATGAATGCTTTATTTCGATGTGGGTGTTCCAACCATTGTTACTAACCAAATGGAACCCATTCTTGCATGGGATCCCAATTATCCGATTATCCATTCTTGTGCATGTTCAACCGCAGATCGTTCAAATCGCTCTCGTGGTACCGGACTCAGTCGCTCCAAGCATATGATGGCGACCGGTCACGGCTCATGAACCGTGAGCAAATTCATCGGACGATTAGATTCGGAATGATCATCTCGGTCCTATTATGGGTTATGGAGACTATGTTGTTGGCAAAGTGTTATCTCCGTGGTTTACTATGTAGAAGGTCTTGGTCACAACTTGTTCTCTCGTTGGTCAATTCGCGATTCGATCTAGAAGTAGCCTTCGTAAAACATACACCGCTTCGTTAGAGAACTTGATGGTAAGGAACTTTTAAGAGGATCACGTGGTTCAAATCTATACACCATCTCTATCGAAGATATGATGAAGTCTTCTCCAATTTGCTTGTGTCAAAGGCCTCTAAAACAAAGTCATGGTTATGGCATCGCTGTCTCAATCACTTGAACTTGGTACCATCAATGATCTCTCCGAAAGGACTTAGTTGTAGGTTTACCTAGACTCAAGTATGAAAAGGATCATCTTTGTTCAAGATGTCAATTGGGAAAAAGCAAGAAGTATGCCCATAAACCCAAACCTACTAACTCTGTCACGAAGTTCTTCATATGATTCATATGGATTTATGTGGACCAATGAGGGTGCGTAATATCTTTGGGAAGAAATATGTGTTAGTTGTGGTTGATGATTACTCTAGATTCACCGGGTCAAGTTCTTAAGGACAAAGGATGAAACCCGATATCATCATCAAACTCATCATACAATTGCGAGTTCGACTTAACAAAACATCGAGAATAATCCGAGCAGACAATGGAACCGAGTTTGTCAACAAACAACTCAATGAATTTTATGAAAGCGTTGGAATCACCATCAAAGAAGTGTTCCACGAACTCCTCAACGAGCGGTGTAGTTGAAAGACGAAATTGAACTCTTGTAGAAGCCGCTAGAACAATCTTGATTTACTCAAAGGTTCCAATGTTTCTCCGGGTGAAGCTATTGCCACCGCATGCTACACACAAAATCGTTCCCCGATTCACGCTGTTCATGGAAAAACTCCATATGAACTTGTCCACAACGTAAAACCTAATCTCTCTTTCCTTCGTGTATTTGGTGCATTGTGTTATCCAACTAATGAGGACAAGACTTAGGCAAACTTAGAGCTAAAGCGAGACATTGGAGTATTTGTAGGGTATGCACCAAACAAAAGGGATACCGAATCTACAACAAAAGAACCCGAAATATCATGGAAACAATTCACGTTACGTTTGATGAGTCGACCGGTCAAATGGCTCTGAAAATTCGATTCAGACCCGCACTTCAAAACAGTCCCATTGGTTCATCCTTGTTCCAAACTCTTCTCAAGAAACTCCATATGTACCTCCATCCAAGATGATTTAAAGAAATTGTTTGATCCTATGTTTGATGAACTTTATGACCCAAGTACTATTGAGGTGTCGATTCCTACAATGAGGCCGCTCATATTCACGTGAATGAAGTCAATCCCTCGCCTCAATATCTTTAAGTCAAGATGCACGTCACTGATCCTTCGATCTCATCAACAAATCATCATTCTTCAAATGTACATAATGGAACATTTTCGGCATCAATGATGAAGTTAATCCCTTTGCTACCCTCAAGATGCTCCATTTGAAAACATATTTGCTCACGAATCATCATCGAACCATCTTCTTCAGAGACATCGACTGCTACCTCGGTCCATCAACAAGCGCCACATGAACACCTTAGAAAATGGACTCACGATCATCCACTAGACAACATCATTGAAATCCCTCTCGTCCTGTATCAACACGGAAACAACTTGCAACCGATGCCTTATGGTGCTTCTTCAACTCCGTACTATCTAAGATCGAACCAAAAGATGTTAAACCGCCAGCTCAATGCCATGCAAGATGAAATTCATTAGTTTGATCGACTTGATGTATGGGAGTTAGTACTTGCTCCGATCGTGCTATGATTATTGCTCTTAAATGGATCTTCAAAGTGAAACTTGATGAGCATGGTGATGTGTTGAAGAACAAGGCTCGATTAGTTGCTAAAGGATACCGTCAAGAGGAGGGTATTGACTTTGAAGAATCTTTTGCTCAGGTTGCTCGAATCGAGGCAATCGTAATCTTTTGGCTAATGTCGCTAGTAAGAACATGGTAGTCTATCGGATGGATGTAAAGACGGCATTTACGAACGGAGATCTTAAAGAAGTCGTCACGCCGCCAAACCTGAAGGATTTGTGAATCAAGAGCATCCTACTCACGCTTATCATTTGAAGAAGGCTCTTTACGGTTTAAAGCAAGCTCCAAGGGCATGGTATGATACATCGTCAAAGTTTCTTCTATCTACCGGATTTAGCAAAGGAGCAGTTGATCCAACATTGTTCACAGAAGTCGTGCAAACATTTAATTCATGTTCAAATTTATGTTGATGATATTATCTTTGCCTCGATCGACCCCAATGAGTGAGACCGCTTTTCAAATGAAATGAGTTCAAAATTTCAAATGTCAATGATGGGACAAATGTCATTTTCTTGGGACTACAAATTTCACAAAGTCCCGGAGGCATTTTCATAAATCAATCTAAATATGCAACCGAGATCTTAAAGAAATTTGGATTTGATTCAAGTGACCTCGCTGACACTCCATGATTGATCGAACCAAACTAGATGAGGACCACTCGGGGATCATGATTGACCAAACGAAATATCGTAGTATGATTGGATCCTCGATGTACCTCAACGCTAGTAGACCGAGACATCTTGTTCATTGCTTGCATGTGTGCTAGATACCGTGCTAAGCCTACTAAAAAGCACCTTGAAGCGGTTAAACGGGTCTTCGGTATCTCCAAGGAACCATCAATATGGGTCTCTGGCACCAAGGACACCGGTATGTCACTAACGACCTATGCAGATCTTCGATCATGCGGTGTCAAGATACTAGTCGAAGTACATCCGAGGTGCTCGGTTTTAAGTGATAAGCTTGTGAGCTGGTCTTCAAAGAAGCAAATGAGTACTTCTATTTCCTCTACAGAGGTCGAATACATAGCCATGTCATCTTGTTGTGCTCAAATCTTATGGATGAGATCTCAATTATCCGACTATGGCTTTGAATTCAACAAAATCCCTCTGCATCTTGTGATAATAAAAGTGCTATTGCTCTCTCATGCAACAACGTTCAACACTCAAGAGCAAAGCATATCGACATTCGACATCATTTCATCGGGAACAAGTGGAAAAGGTGTGGTGGAACTCTATTTTGTGAGGTCCGAATACCGTTAGCGTACATCTTCACCAAAGCTCTTCCAAGAGAACGTTTTGAGTTTATTCTTCCACGAATTGGCTTGAAAAGTCTTCAACCAGAAACACTCAAACGTCTTCAGGAGGAAGACGAGGAGTAAAAGGTTTCCTTCATCTATCTCTTGTAAATATCTATTCAAAAAAAATAATAAAAATAAAATAAAATAAAATAAAATAAAATAAATATTGTCATTTTGTTATGTTTTTTTTCGGTTCGACAATATCTACTGTCTTTGTGCTGTCATTCAAAGAATGACACGGGACTTTAGATGTTGTTCGAATTCTTATAAAAAAAATAAAAAATCAAAAAAAATCAAAAAATAAAAAAATCAAAAATTATTTTTGGGAGAAAGAGAAACAATGGTTTATTGTCATCTCAGGCAGTAACCCGCTTTTTAAAGAAAGAACAAAGCCATACTTTATCATGTTTTCAAAATTCCATGCTCTGATTCTATAAACCTTTATTTGATGAAAACTAACTATTTTGAAAAATAACTCGGACTCTATTTTTGATAATCATCTGGACTTATTTGTCAAAATATCAATCTCTCAATCAACAACCTATGTCATTGATTGAGGGGGAGAATGATTTCAATTAAATTAAAAAGTTATTTGGCATTAAATTGTTTTCAAAAGATATTCATGCATGTTTTACCAATGGAGTTTAAAGTCTTTAAATCCGATCCTTATCGATTAAAACGCTTTCATAATCAAGTCACAATTTCCCTTAAAAGCTTTCAAAATCAATTTAAATCAATAAGAGATCACAAATCTCAAATGATTTGATAATTGTGATTGGGGGAGAATGTGTGATTTAAATTGGATTTAAACCGATAATTCGGTAAATGGTTTTATAAGGATGTACATGCTATCCTCCCCATATGTGACAAACGATTTCAAATTTTCCATGCACATGTTGAGGGGGAGCATCTATCTTAAACCTATGATTTGAAACGTGATCACTTATCTCAATGCGAGTTCCTCTAGTATGTGCAAAACTCTTTTCAAATCTAGAAGCACATATTGAGGGGGAGCAAAATCACGAAAATCTCATCCTTCCCCAAAATGCTTTATCTACTTGATTCGATTTGGGAAGTGATGTTGATATCTTTTAGAAAATGGTAATCAAAGAAGTTAATTCTTCCTCTTGCCTCCGTGTGCAAAACGATTTCAAACATTTGATGCACATGTTGAGGGGGAGCACTTGTTCTAAAAATATCAACAACAATTCAGGTACAAAATGTTTTGATAATATATCACAAGTATCTGGATTGATTTTCAAATGGTTTTTCAATTGGTTCCAATGGCAGATGAACAATACCAAATAGACCAGACCAACTTTACGTTATGTGCGGTGATATAAGGATGATAAGGTTAGGTATGTGTTCCCCGATCCGCCGAACCGGAAGGATCTACCGTGGACTATCCACTAGTTAGTGTAGAGTTCTTAGGTATGATGATAAAAGGAGAAAAATGAGATATGGGAAGAGTGCGGATCGAGACCGAGCTAGTCTTGGAATAAACCCAACAAGGTTCTAGCTATGAAGTCTCGGTAAGCTTGAAGGGGTTGAAGAATTAAAAGAATTGAATGAGAAAGGGTGAAAACAAATAGCCCTCCATTTATTCAACCTTAGGGCGAAACGGGTTCAATTCATATGACGTCATGGACCCAAAGGACGACCGCACTTCAACTTTCCAAACCACTCAAGTTCCTCTTAAAAGGACTTGTTTCATTCTCACGGGAACCGAGATTATCTATCGACTTTCTCTTAGAGATTGTTGATATTGAAGAAGGAGACCTCTCCCTAGTCTCCCACGGGATCCAAATATGCACAAATTGAGTCTAGAGCCACGAGATCATCAATAAATCTCATTAGGACACTTTCAAATGAAGACTCTGTTTCACATAATGTGGAAAGAGATTATATCTTGAGTCCCACGATTATCCTTGTGGTATTGCGTAACATCCGAGTGATGTGTTATCATATTCACAATGAAGATGGAAAGCCTTCCGAGCCAACATCAAACAAGCTCCCGGTAGGTGGCATGTGAGATCTATTATATAGATCAACCATGTGACAACCGAGCGTAAACAATGGGCAATTCAATCTCTTGAATCAATCTGGTTCGAGTTATGGATTGACGGATACCTTTGAAAACCGGTCTTTGTGCTTAAAACTCTTTTCTATAGCACATCGACCGTGTACTAATTTTTCAAATCAAAAGGTGTTTTTATGATTGATAATTGTTTTTCAATAAAACCTTCGTTGTATTGCAAAACAATTTCTATTGAGAAATACACGATTGCTTTTCAAATCTCTTTTCATCAATCGGTGGACTTAAATTCGATGGTTCACTCACTCCGTGTTGTCTTCTTTGAGACGTTCGGTTTGAGAACGCTAGAGCATTGCGAAACCTGTCAAGGAAATTCTTGAATTTTACCGATCACGGCGATACTTGTAATCGATCAACGGGAACCATGGGCGTGTACCTTAATTCAACTAAAGTGGTCAAAGACACTTTTGTACGCTTTATTGCTAATCTTGTTGTATGCAGTCGCCCGACGTTTGCGGTGATCGAGAATGAAGCGGTCAATCCATAGCCGCATGCTCACACAATACATTCATCTCTTAAGAAATCATGATAAGTGCATCAATGACTCGATATTTTCACTCCATGCTTTCGCACACGCCAATATCATGAATCAACTAAAGCTTCCGTTACTTCGATGAGAAGATATCATGATTCGAATGTGAGCATGTCGGTCCGAAAGTCACAACATCACATAATACCAACACCACAATGGATGTCTCGAGATTTTTGTTAGGCGATGATCTCAAAAGTCGGCATAATGTTATTATCACGTGGATCAAGAAAAGACCTCCACTTGGATTAACCAAACATGCAATGAGTGGAATCAATGACTACGAGCTTGAGCAAAGTACTACATCAAGAATACAAGAACAATTGTTAATGTAATATCTGTTTGTATTCAATGTAATTTTAGTTTATGTTTGAGGTGACCTCCCTAGGGAGATTGTTAGAATTAGAAATTCCGTGTATTAAAGAGTCGGTCACCTCAAGTATATGTAATCGTTAGAATGCTCGTAGTCATAGTTATTTTATGTTAAGTAGTATTTAGTAAACTAACACCGTGGAGGACGGACGGTCTTTACCCATCAGATGCACGAACCATGACCCGTTGTGTGGCGTTTTATTGTAAGACTATAAATACTCTCTACCTTCCAAGGTAGAGAGTTGGAGCTCATAATAAGATCTTTTCTTTCTCTCACTAAGTTCCCTAAACCTCTAACTTTCTCTCTCTAGAACTCACTTTATACGCCCACCTTGTGTTATGGTTTGATGTGTATGTGAAATCCAATATCTTTCACATTCGACTCTTCAATAGACTAATTACACCTTCAATTTACAAACCCCCATTTCAATTTTTAAAAGCCCTAACTTTGTATGAACCCTAATTTGTGATTTATGTGAGGAGGTGAAGAAAACCTGCAATATATCAATCCTAATTATACATGAACAAATGAGTATGCTTGGACTTTGTTTCCCCTTGGTCTTCGAACGTGCATAACCTTTTCTAGCTGTTGTCGCTTTCTACCTAGCCACGTATGGCTTCTCTTGTGACTTTGGCCATGGGAAAGAGGGAAGGTAGATAGTGATAGGCCTGGACTTGTTGAAAATGGAGGGGCATTTGGGAGGCGCTAAGGAAAGATGGGAGGCAGTAATCCTCTTTTATCCTACCAACATATATGTTTGACCCATAGTTTGGTTATCACAAAAAGGTGGTGATGACTATTCTTAGATGGAAGATGTAGGTCTTTCAGTATACTCAAAGAAGAGGAGAAGGAAGGCATGAGTTTTATTGTTTTGGAGCAGAAGTAGAGGTGAGACAAAAAAGGAAGTAGCTTTGAGATTAAAGTGGGAGAGGGTAGGACGGTGGGTAGGTTTAGGATTAGAACCTGTATTTATGTTTTGTCCTACTATTATATACAGTATAATTTATGCTCCATGTTTTGTCGAATCCTCGAGTAAACGTACCCTCCCGGTATCCAAAAAATATAGAAATTATGTTTTTGGAAACGATTTCTTAAACGTAATAATATGACATTCTTATTACGTTGAAATTTGATTATAACTGTTTGCCGTTATTTAATTCGTGTCGGTATGCGTGCGGTGCCGTGATTTTCTAAATTCACGAGATAACCTCTCGTATATTTCACTTATCTCGTTATTTATTTTTAGTCTTGTATGCTACTGCACTGCAGTATGCGGAATAACTTCCCGAAACATTGGATTAAGGTTATGTATGCTTAAATTTTAACTTGGACAATAATAAATTTCACATTTATTATACAGATACTTAGTGGACAAGTACCGTGTGTGCAGTGTCTTATTTTTAAAGAAACGAGGTGACCTCTCGTTTTTAAATCTAAATATTGACATCTGTCAGAAAATAGCCGATTTGAAATTTTCTGACGTAATAAATATTATTATAATAATCCGGAAATTTACGGGTTGTTATAGTCTACCCACCTTACAAGAGATCCGTCCCGGATCTCAGTTTACGTTACCCGATAGGGTGTCGGGAATGAGGTGATGGTGTTTGGGACAAGTTTTGAATTTTCCCTAGGTTGTTCTAGGGTTTCCTCTTTGGGTATGGGTACCTAGGTGTTATGCCAGCAGCACATCCTCTATCTGAGGAGCCATGATTTTTCTAGGGTAGGTTCATTGGGTGAAAGTTCTAATTCTTTATGTTATGAGGTTTCACTATTTTGTTAGTGTGGGCACCTCTAACTTCTTAAGGTCTTATCAAAACATACCCATTTCTGGCGTTTCATGATTCTAAAGTATATGGGTTGATTCTTAAGGGATGAAGAAACATTTTTTTTCGAATTTCTCTTTCGACTAAATGTTTATTCAAGTTTGCCTAAGACCAAATTTCAAAATCGATAATGTGTAAAATTGACACATTTTCAAAAGATTGCAAAACCGGTTCTTAATTATGGGGTGTATAAGGAAGTTTTGCGAAACTTTTAGTGTTTCAGCATTTTGTCTCATTTTAACGAGGGATTTGGAAAGTATTATTGTTGGATTTTAAAGGGGAATCCTCCAATTTGGAAACTATATTGTAGCAAGGATGTGTAGCAGGATATAACATTTACCCATAGCTACGAGTAGGGTTTAGTTGTCTAAGTTGGGTAGGATTGGAGGTTTAATGGTTGGTGAACCTCGTTGTTTTCTATGGTTTTAGGCGGAGGTGTGGGATACATCCTAAGGTCAGGCTTAGCTACCAAGGAGGACATTAATCATTTCTGTTTTTGGGGTATTAACTTAAAACACTTTTCGAGGAAGTAAGTAACTAATAGAGTGGTTCTAGAATAGTATTAAGAAACACTTTATTTTTGTGAGGTAGCAGTGAAATTGTAGTTTACTTTATGGTGAAATGGTAGGGTGGTAATTTGGTTTGTAGAATAATTCATGAAGTGGTTCATGAGGCATTTTGATTATAATGGTTTGTGGGATAATCGGAAACAGTTTGTATGGCAACTCATTTATTTAGTTTATAGGAGGGTAACAAGGTAGGCACTGTTATTCTTAAGAGGTGGGTGGAGTTTCTAGGTATCAAATTTTCAATGGTAAAATTTTCAAGTTTTGTGGGATTATAGGTCATTTATTGTGTCTTTCTAGATTTTGCCAAAGGTTTATTGTTCTTTTTGTTGCCTATTTCCACTAGGGAATCTTTCTCATAGGTGCTATTGGAAGGTTGCTCCTAGAATGGTTTGATTTGTTCATGGAATGTAAGGTTTGGGGTAGGAGTGACTATAACATAACCCGATTGTGATATGAAAATATTCTATATAGGGAAATAATAATGTGACGCCAGTGAGTGGCTTACGATTAAGGAATGCCAGTGAGTGGCTTATGATTAAGGAATGCCAGTGAGTGGCTTGTGATTAAGGAATGCCAATGAATGGCTTATGATTAAGGAATGCCGATGAATGGCTTATGATTAAGGAATGCCAATGAATGGCTTATTACATGTTTATTCATTAATCAAATTTTACTGGACATAATGCTATTGTAACTATCCTAAGTATTGCAAAATTCACCTCTGAGTCGGACATAGGTGATAAGGCTATGTCCCACTGTCCCTGGTTGAATATAGGTGATCAATCTATAGTCAACCGAGGTTCAATGAATTTTGAAATACTTAGCTTAGTTGCGCTAGTAATGTGTCCCAATACTTTTTAAAGGTTGTCTTAAAGACTAGAACAATTATTCCATTTATGTGGGGGAAAAGGTGCAGTGTTGTGATACGTAAATATACGTATAAGGAAGATAATTATAACCTATAATGAAACTAGGTGAGCAGTGATAAAACATGTATCTTATCAAGTATGATCTCAACAGGATCATAAGTGAGGCATCAGCTTGGCAGGCAGGCACGTGTTGGTCATAGGGTTTAGTTTTTGTAAAAGTGGTTATAGTCTAGGTTTTAAAATACCCAGTTCTCTATAACCTAGGCTCTGATGTCAATCTGTAACACCCCCAAAATGGCTCAGCGGAAGCACACGAGTATTGGGATGCTACTAAATTGATATCACAACATAAGCATAGAACAATTGGTTTTTCCTAAATAAATTTTTATTCCTTCTTAAAAAAAATGTTTACGTTATTGATTAGTGCGGAAAATGGCCCATAATAAAAATGTGGTCCCAATACATAAATCAGAGTCGTCTATGACCATGCCATGCCTTTGCCTTGCGCCTCCAAAGATAAGCTATCACCTCAAAACCTGAAGATACATGCTAAAAAGTGTCAACACGAGGTTGGTGAGTTCATAGGTTTATTTAAATGGCACTACAGTATACCATTTAACATTTGGTTTTGATGATCATTACGTCTTGTATAATGTCATAAAAATTTAGGTTTACCTTATATAAAAGAACTTCATTAGTGGACCATAAGCAGGGTATATGCACATTACTACGAATATAATGCCATATATTATAAATCTATTACGCCAGCACTAAGTTCATGCAACCGAAGCTACGACAGTTTCTGTATGCAAATGTAGTCATACAAATAAGGAGCCCATGACGAGTGTTTATCCCAATACACTCGGTTCCGACATGCTATATGTTTCGCCTTGACCCATGCGGGGCCAACCGAACAGGGGAGTCACCCCCAATAGATCTATTTATAACATTCGCGCTTCCCAGCAGGAATTGACGGTTCATGAAAAGGGCAATATGAGATCTAAGGACTTAGGCTAAACCGCGTAATATTCTAGACAAAGTATTTTGGTATGATCCATAAAACATCTATGTATGACGTATCTTAAAACATATCAATCAAAAGGCATAGTATGCATAGAATGCACAATTTCAGTAATTAAAACATTTAAGAAAAATGAGCATGTATCTACCCCCAAAACAGTTATAAAACAAGCAAAAGTAGGGGCTATGAAACTTACCTTGGCAATTAGTAGTCCAAAGGGAATTAAATCAAGGGATGATAGTGCACGGATTTGACACGCAACCTAATTAATATGGCAATTTAGTCTTTATGTTTAAGACTCGATAAAGTTTAACTAACTTTTTAAATTTTTCAATGTTTATGTTGTTGTTGTTGTTGTTGTTGTTGTTTATGTGGCATCATTTATCTTAAAACGATTTACAAAGATTTGGGTGGATTTCGGCTTAGGAGGGTATGACATGGAAGGAATCTCGAAGAAGGAATTGCGACTTTGGTTTAATGATGACCAAATGATAATACTTGGAAGGGTACACGCAGAAAAGATATCAAGGATGAACAAGACTTCGGTTTGATGATAACCAAATGACGATACACGGAAATAATTACATATGATTTTAGACATTAATGGAATATGTAATCATTATTTCAATGGTATATACCTAACGTACATACATGTTCAAATATCTCTATGTATCACATTTAGCGGTTATCATAGGAGTATCCAAATATTTAAGTAATAGCCTTACTTAATACCTTTGTATTTAAATAATTTGATGGTGCAAGTTATGAATAAATCTTCTCATTGATGGTTATTATATAAAAATATAATAAGTTATATTGGTTATTATAAAATGTAACAGGTTAATTATATTTTGACGAAAGTTGGGCATAACCCATGTGTGGAAAACTAGAATGGGGGTTGAATAGTTTTTGCCAATTAAAACTTCCTTTTAATTATTTAGATCGACTTATGTCAATCTATTTGGATGTGTGTGTTGGATGTTGATAAACAAGCATATAAAGGTAAGTAATGAAAACATAAGAGTAAGAAGCACAAAACCACAACACGAGTATTTATAGTGGTTCGGCTACAAGGACACCTTCCTTGCCCTACTCCACTCCCGAGTCACCTACTCGAGTTCGTAATCACTACACCAATCTCCTTATGGCGGAGAAGCCTTCACAACGTCGCCTACCCTTTTTCCGGTGCTAGGCTAACCACCGGGTTCTTTCACTCCAAGGTGAACCACACCTACACAACGTCGCCTACCCTTTATAAGGTACTAGGCTAAGTACCTAGTTCTTTCACTCTAAGGTGAACTACACCTTCACAACGTTGCCTACCCTTTATTAGGTACTAGGCTAAGCACCTAGTTCCATTGCAATGGAGGAACTACTACCACACTACACCAAGGACTAATCCCAAAGGAGATCTACTCCTTTACAACATCATCAAGGATATCAATATCCTTGGATCTAATACTATTCTATCTTGTACATCGAAACACACAATATCGAATGTACATCTAAGGCACCTTTCACTAATGCCTTTGACTAGATCTACAAGACACCTTTCACTAATGTCTTGTGTCTTCACTTCTAATCACCTTTCACTAATGCTTTTGACTAGATCTACAAGACACCTTTCACTAATGTCTTGTGTCTTCACTTCTAAGCACCTTTCACTAATGCTTCTTTGTCTTGACTTCTAAGCACTTACCACAAGTGCTTATCCTATAGACGATAGATACCCTTCACTAATATCTTCGTCTTGACACTTGAGACATCTTTCACTAATGTCTTCAATACTACACTTCTTTGAAGAAAGAAAGGAATCATCAACAAGAAGACTTCAGTAGCCTTGATGATGAGGAAGCATCGCAACTCATGGACTTGAGCTTGCTCGACTTCAAAGGTAGTCATGTTGCCTTTAAGAGGAACCTAAAAGATCACACAAAAACAAAACTACAAACATAGATCTCTTGGATCTAAGGTTAGTGAGTTTTAACTCAGGGGAGAAAGTATGTTAGAAAGGGGTGAGAAATAATGAAGAAATGGCTCACTATTTATAGAGGAAAAATCATACTGTTCCCCGGATCCCACGGATCCCTACCACAAGGGATCCGGCTAGCACAAAGCTAGGGATCCGTGGAACGCTCCTCTTTGCCCATGGGTATTTTGGTTATGGGTCATGGGTCATGGGTTAAACCATGGATCTTTGGCTAGATACAATGTATCTTTGAGTGCAATGCACTTAGTCACTTGGGTATGGGTTGATCCATGGGTTATGGATATTATCCATGTATGATATAAGCATGATGTCATGCAATGGGTTATTGGTCAATATCCATGGGTTATGGGCTTTGGGTTGTACCCAACTACATTCAATGTATTTGCCCAATGGATTGTGATACTTAAGTTTCTACCCATTTATATTACCCAATATACTACATACTAGTTATGTGTATATTTTATCCAAATATGTAAACACTAGTTGTTGTACATATGTATTACTTAAGTCATAAAATCACTTATACTTGTTTTAGTGTTTTATGTGAAAATGTGAATATGTTAGAAACTATTAGTTCAAACAATTTACGTATTTTATTTGTTTCGTTAATATGATTTTACGTTTGTTATCGACAAAACATTAGAAGATCGTAAAATATAAATAAACGTTTTTACGGATTATTTGTATTAACAATCTCCCTTTTGTTGATGACAAAACATAAAATTATTTTAAGGAAAAGCTAAAATTGTAAAAGTTTGAATTTGCGATTTTACTTTCTTCTCCCCTTTTGTCGAAACAAAAAGTGTTTGAAGAAAGCAACACATTGTTTTTAAGAAAACATGTGAAAGAAGTAAAAGTAAAAAGAAATAGAGAGCAAGTAACGGAAAGGATCTCGTCGTTACTCCCCTTGACGAGTCCATCCCTAAGTAAGGCGCCAAGAAACTAATTCTAATCTAGTTCATTTGCAACTAACTTTGCAAAAGATTACATCTATGTATTGGTGTGCTCCCCTAGATGATTGCAATTTTGCAACGGAAGTCATGAAATATAAATCTAAGATTGCAAGTAATTTTTAACGTATTGTTTTGACACCAAGCTCCCCTAGCTTTTGGGTGTCAAATTCTTCATGTGTTAATTGAATAAGCGCAAAACAAAGGTTAGAAAACAAGTATAATTCACAATTTTCGCAAATGTGGTCCTAGTTAGTAGGAAAATAGTTTTACGTCTCACGGATCCCGCGGTTCCCTCCTAGTAAGGATCCATCTAGGCAATTCGAGGATCCGTATTAGGCGATTAATTTCAAGAAGGTGATATAACAAGTAATGTTAACACAAAATGAGATATGAATACAAAGTGATCATATTCTCGGAAAAATAACAAGTAGCATGTAATTTCCATTTAATAAAACTAGAGTTATGATATACATGACTCTAAAACTAAGAAAATAAGAAAATACATGACTAGGAATTTCTAAACCAACTATCGCTGATGCTAGGACACCACTAAAAATCTTCTAGCTCAAGTTTTGTTTAGGTTTGATCTCGTCGAAACGTTCAAGGAGATGATAGAACATGAAACGTTGGTCTTCTCGTACTTCATGTATCAAACTTTCAACATGTTGACAATGATAGCAATCTTTGTCATGGCTAGGTAGTGGTGGTGGAAGAAATGAAATGGCTTGATACGAAGGATCAAGTGAAGCGGCTTCATGAGCTTCAAGCGATGGAGGAATTGGTGGAGGTGCATTTGAAAATGACTCAACCAAGAATGATGGTGGTGGTAGAGAAGTGTCAACATCCATATGGTCGGGTGGTTGACTTTGATGATTTCTCATAATCCAAATGGGATTATATGATGGAAACGGCGAAAAGGAAGCCGGAGCAAGTGTTGACTCAACACCTTGATTTTGAACCATTATTCCTCCTAATGAGGAGAATGTTGTTGGCGGAAGTGGATGAGACGGCCTAGGAGGCAAGTCCTCTAAATTGTAGAGGTGTGGTGATGATAGTGGGGATGTAAATGAAATAGCTCTAGGAACCAATGGTGATGGTTTGGTGGAGATGATATTGTTTGGCCTAGGAGGTATGGTGGTGTTTGGCATAGGTAGTTTTGTGGGTATTATCCTTTTAGGAATTGGTTTGATTGGATGATGAAAGATTCTATCATTTGTTGGCTTGATCGGAGATGATTCGGTTGAAGAGATTTCGTGTATAACACGAGCCTTTTCCATGGGTGGTTCTTTGGTGGATAAATTACTACTTGGGGTTTTCCTCATGATAAGATGATTTCAAGAGGTTGCAAGAGCTGAAAGTTAGGGTGAGAGTGATGACTATGGAGGTCCTAACAAAGTGGTTTATAAACCAAGAGATTTGGCAAGTGCATTTACGCCTTAAGCCACTAGGATTCATTGGAATGTGATGATTAACATGCACAAGAGTCAACTTCAGAGTTTGCACTAATCTAGGAACTCATTTAAGATGAGATGGAGTGTTCGAGTTAGGAACATGAGTTGAAATGATTGTTTTAGCAAGATTTGTCATAACCTGTCATCCGGATCCCACGGTTCCTTCCTCAGAGGGATCCGTCTAGGCTAATCCTAGGGATCCGGCTTTCAGTAGTTATGAAAGAGTGGAAATGATGTTTCTAAGATCTAAGACCTATATCATCTTGAGTGTTTCAGTCTTCCTAAGTGTTTTAAATGAAGGGGTGTTTGAGTACTTGAAGGTAATGAATGATGTAGCTAATGATTATCTTTTATGGAAGGATTTGGAACTTTCAAGAGTACCAATGGATGAGTAGGAATGACACTAAAGATTTAGAGTGTCAATTGAAGCTAAATGATCCTAGAGATCAGGTTGTGTCTTAGGATAGTGTTTTGGAAAATATCCTAGAAGCTTTGAGATGGGAAAAACTAGATTTTGATCAACTTTGAGGTGAGGATGATTTATGATCAATTTTGCCATAATCGAAAGATTTCTAAGACTAGATGTGAGGGATCAAGTAGAAAATGAAGTGTGAGTTTAAGGGCGGAAGAGTAATGGATTAAAAAATGAAACGGTAGATCTACAAGCGTCTTAGAGTGTGATCTAGGTGAGTTATGTATGAGTAGGAAAGATCAACCTATCTTGATAAGGACTTAATTTGCCTTAAGACACTATGTTTAGCTTAGTGTGAGGTGTTCTAAGGATATGTTTGAAATATAATGCTTGCAATTGCATTTTCATTTCTTGGGATCCCACGGTTCCCTAAGTGTAGGGATCCGTCTAGCACAATCTTTGGGATCCGCCTATATCGCTCGCAGGACCTTTACTAAAGGTATGCAATGATCTTGACAATGCATTATATCTCAAGGATAGTCTAAAAGGAGTTCTAATACTAAGATATCAAATGTAAGATGTTTTATTTCATGAAAGAAATTGGATTACAATGATAAAGCATGAATACAAGAGAATTGATCCTATTTTGGAATACTACTAGGTTTCTTGAGTGTTTTCACTAGGAGGATCATTATGTGATTGATGAGTGTTGGTAGAATCAAGAATGAAGAACGTCTTCATGAGAGATATGTTTAGCGGTTCCATCATCTTGTTCACAAGTACGTACAACGGACTTTGAAATTGAGGATGGAAGTGTATAACATTATGATAGAGGCGTGTCAAGAACATTCCATAAGGGATGAGTTTATTCTTGGAGCCTTGAAGATTTGCAATTCGCCTTGTGAAGAAGTAGGCGAGATTGTATGGTTGTTGTGTTAGCAAACAAGACAACATGTGAGCACAACAAGCGGGAAGAATTTCTCGATTTCCCTAAGACTCCAAACATTTTCACGTGGGATGAGTGCAAGAGGCTTGTACTCTTCTCGAATATCCTTGTAAAGATAATGTTTGGATCGGAGTAATATGGTCAAGTTTGCATATTATGCGATTTAAATCTTCCGGAGAGGTATGTGTGAACAATATGGACTATTTTCTTCACGAAAGTGAAGAGAGAATCAAGAGACCAATCTTGGTGAAGGCACATTGTCCATGATTTGGAATCCGGAGGATGTGAGCAAAATGCCCAAGGGTTAGAGTGAACTTTTGGTTTTGATATAAAACCAAAGAGATGAGAGCGATCCTCGTTCGAACGAGTTCGACTTGACGGAAGAATTCCATTATGAACCTTGGACATATCTTCTCGTTGATTTCAAGAAGACATTCTAGTCCTATGGCTCGGAAGGAGGTATTGATACCTTCTTCGAATTGTAGAGAGGTGTCTGTCGTCCTTCGTGGAAGTGCGGTTTCGAGATTATTGAACCCACGGACATGATTGCCAGGTGTGTTGGGTTCGAGAGAGATGTTCGGAGTGTAGACGCTAGTGAGTGAAAAATCAAACTCATATTCATGCGTCATAGTTGAACCTATAGAAATGATAAGTTAATAAAAGGAGATGTTTGTGGTCAACGTATGATAATCTAATGTTTTTACTAGATTTTTATTAACAATGGTATTTAACACTTTAACTTACTCAAGGTTTTGACTTTCTAGTGGATTATTATATTTAGAAAGATATTGTTTTTTTAATCTTGCATGAAGACTGTTTTCCAGTAGGACGGATCCCACGGTTCTTTTACAAAAGGGATCCGGCTAGTATATCTTCCGGGATCCGTGGATATGTAGTAGCGAAAGCTTTTGATAAAAACATAGGTTTCTGCTTTTATACCACGAAATATGTTTTATCCTACATTTTCATTTAGCATGCATACATGACTTCTAATGTATCACGAAAGAATACAAAACATATAAATCAAAATAAGTGACAAACACAATATGATAAAGATGACCTAGATAAACTAGATTATTAATAATATTGCATTTCAATACTTAGGATGATACAAAGGATTGGGTATATAACCCCAATATAGATTAACAACACAAAGTAAATATCTCCGTATGTGAACTTCATCATAGGAAACACAAGTGCGATGAGTGTTAGGGCGATGAGCACGAGTGCGATGTAAACCATGTTGATGACGGATCTTTCTTGGTTTCGGTTGAGATGGAATGAGGAGGAAGATGAAGTTTTTGAATAAGAGGAAATTTTTGAAATTGGAGGATTTGAAAAAGTGAGGGTTTGGTAGAGTGGTCGACGGTGGGGTTATTAATATGGAAGGAGGAATTTTTGAAATTCGTGTTTTTGTTTTACTATAGGATTAAAAGAAATAAAACATAAGTTTTATATGCCACGACTATAGATGGGAAATATAACACGTATGTGAGAAAAGGCTTCCTAATGAAGCTTTATTTAAAACAAGTAATTGCACAAAAGATAATCATATAAATACCTAGATAGGTATACTTAATTATCAAGCAAAGTAAAAGGAAAATTATACCTCTAGCGCACTTAGGAATGTCTTTACAAATTCACAAGAATGTTTAAGATTACCTCCTTTGAGTTTAAGATACCTTCTTAAGGAAGGTATTCTTGTTACCAGCGACTCCTAAAGCTTGGTGGGTATGAGCTTTGACTAATCAACATGACAAAGAAGATTAGTGCAATTAAATGAAAAGTAAATAAGAAAATGTTGTTTATCAAATCAACATCCAAACATATAGTTTTAAAAGACATGGTGTTTGTTTTTATGAAAAACCTTCTTTGTAGTTTTCAATTAACCATGGATCGTATCA
Organism: Chrysanthemum lavandulifolium; assembly: GCA_022545495.1. Classification (NCBI taxonomy): domain Eukaryota; kingdom Viridiplantae; phylum Streptophyta; class Magnoliopsida; order Asterales; family Asteraceae; genus Chrysanthemum; species Chrysanthemum lavandulifolium. Next base: position 125,328,071 of record CM040244.1, on the reverse strand, counting down.
AGTTTTAAAGTACAATATACTTCAAGAAACTTGGTAACGAAGCTCGATGCCAATTGTGGAAAACTAGAAGGGGGTTGAATAGTTTTACCAATTAAAACTTCCTTTAATTATTTAGATCGACTTATGTCAATCTATTTGGATGTGTGTGTTGGATGTTGATAAACAAGCATATAAAGGTAAGTAATGAAAAGATAAGAGTAAGAAGCACAAAACCACAACACGAGTATTTATAGTGGTTCGGCTACAAGGATACCTTCCTTGCCCTACTCCACTCCCCGAGTCACCTACTCGAGAGTTCGTAATCACTACACCAATCTCCTTATGGCGGAGAAGCCTTCACAACGTCGCCTACCCTTTTTCCGGTGCTAGGCTAACCACCGGGTTCTTTTCACTCCAAGGTGAACCACACCTACACAACGTCGCCTACCCTTTATAAGGTACTAGGCTAAGTACCTAGTTCTTTCACTCCAAGGTGAACTACACCTTCACAACGTTGCCTACCCTTTATTAGGTACTAGGCTAAGCACCTAGTTCCATTGCAATGGAGGAACTACTACCACACTACACCAAGGACTAATCCCAAAGGAGATCTACTCCTTTACAACATCATCAAGGATATCAATATCCTTGGATCTAATACTATTCTATCTTGTACATCAAAACACACCATATCGAATGTACATCTAAGGCACCTTTCACTAATGCCTTTGACTAGATCTACAAGACACCTTTCACTAATGTCTTGTGTCTTCACTTCTAATCACCTTTCACTAATGCTTTTGACTAGATCTACAAGACACCTTTCACTAATGTCTTGTGTCTTCACTTCTAAGCACCTTTCACTAATGCTTCTTTGTCTTGACTTCTAAGCACCTACCACAAGTGCTTATCCTATAGACAATAGATACCCTTCACTAATATCTTCGTCTTGACACTTGAGACATCTTTCACTAATGTTTTCAACACTACACTTCTTTGAAGAAAGAAAGGAATCATCAACAAGAAGACTTCAGTAGCCTTGATGATGAGGAAGCATCGCAACTCATGGACTTGAGCTTGCTCGACTTCAAAGGTGGTGATCTTGCCTTTAAGAGGAACCTAAAAGATCACACACACAAAAAACTACAAACATAGATCTCTTGGAACTAAGGTTAGTGAGTTTTAACTCAGGGGAGAAAGTATGTTAGAAAGGGTGAGAAATAATGAAGAAATGGCTCACTATTTATAGAGGAAAATCCTACTATTCCCGGATCCCACGGATCCCTACCACAAGGGATCCGACTAGCACAAAGCTAGGGATCCGTGGAGCGCTCCTCTTGCCCATGGGTATTTTGGTTATGGGTCATGGGTCGTGGGTTAAACCATGGATCTTTGGCTAGATACAATGTATCTTTGAGTGCAATGCACTTAGTCACTGGGTATGGGTTGATCCATGGGTTATGGATATTATCCATGTATGATATAAGCATGATGTCATGCAATGGGTTATGGGTCAAGATCCATGGGTTATGGGCTTTGGGTTGTACCCAACTATATTCAATGTATTTGCCCAATGGGTTGTGATACTTAAGTTTCTACCCATTTATATTACCCAATATACTACATACTAGTTATGTGTATATTTTATCCAAATATGTAAACACTAGTTGTTGTACATATGTATTACTTAAGTTATAAAATCACTTATACTTGTTTTAGTGTTTTATGTGAAAATGTGAATATGTTAGAAACTATTAGTTCAAACCATTTACGTATTCTATTTGTTTCGTTAATATGATTTTACGTTTATTATCGACAAAACATTAGAAGATCGTAAAATATAAATAAACGTTTTTACGGCTTATTTGTATTAACACCATGTATACAAATAAACTGATAAATTTATATATATATATATATCTTGGCAAAAATAGGGCATGACCCAAGTATTACTTTAGTTGTTTCTGGCGACTAGTTGTCAAAGTTTATATGAGATTTTATCAAGTTTAATATCTGGATTAATAATATATGTTTACAAGTTTATATTTTGAATAATTAGAAGTTTAAAACTTTCTAATTAAGTTAGTGAAAATAAACACTTTTTAAATAACTTGCTTTCCAACTTTGTTTATGTTTATCATTTGTTTTGTATCTCGTTTTAACATTAACAATATATTGAACGTCATGTCGAGGATCATGGAATACGGACATGTCATGTGCAAATAAATCGTGTGTGACGAGTCGGGGTAGGAAAGAGGCGAGTTGAGGGTTAACTCGAGTCGGCATGTACTCATGGAGGGCTGTCATGGAACATATATGTCCTGATGGGCTGTTAAAACTAAACGGACCCTTTGACAGTTGAGCTTCGGCCCAACAATATCCACACCTTAATATTACAACCTTTGGGATTGGGTCCAAGGACACGATTTAAATACTAAACTACTTGAACATTTACTTATATTTTTTTGGTATCATGGTTTCATTTCTTATGTATCATTTGACGCAAGAGACATAAAGACCATCTTGATTGAATAAGGTTTATACACGAGGCTCACACGACTATCCTTGAGGTCAGGTGCCAACCGTGGATAACAAACACCCTTCGTGGGTGTTTCTTTCGTGATTCGAGGCATAACACGCACACCTCGGGGTACTCTTTTCATTCCAAGACACAAGGCTAAAGTGGTTACGACATAGTTTGGCAAAAAAAAATCTAATCACTAACAACAGGAAGACCTAAGACTTACGTTGAACCTTGTGTCGCGCCTATCGGGCACAACCCGGATCGAGTGAAAGACTCGATGCCAATCACACCCTTTCGAGTCTTGTGTTGGCACGGTACGCACAAAATACACAACAATCAAATATAAATTCTGATTTGTTGACTCCTTCGACTGGAAATCAAAACAAAGAAAATGCACACATGGAGAAGCAAAGTAGGAATAGTGATTAAACTAGGCTCGGGTTTATCGAGTACAACCCGATGTTCATATGTGACTCGTCACAGTTACCCTTACGGGTTAGGACCGTACGAGCTGAAAACAATAAAATGAAACAACACCCTCGAGGTGTTTTATTCTCGTTCAACTCTAAACACTAACAATTCTATGAATAAATGGAAAGCAGAAATTTGGCGAGGCATGAATGCCGAATATGATATCGAATGTGCTCGTGAATGAGCTGAAAACATGCTAAGCCAATACCGATTTTATTAGTTCAAGTCCTTTTAATTCACCACAACTTAACAACAACAACGTTGAACAAAAACATTCATTTTTATTTATACTCATACATTCGAATTAAAAGAAACATCAAATTAACAAATCAATCATCATTTAGGTTTTAAAAACACAAGGGGATAATTATCCTTACAATATTGATGCGTCGAACCAGGGAAAAACCAACCCAAGAAGGAGACGTATTCCAACTTTCTTGTACCATTCGACTCTTCAATAGACTAATTACACCTTCAATTTACAAACCCCCATTTCAATTTTTAAAAGCCCTAACTTTGTATGAACCCTAATTTGTGATTTTTGTGAGGTGGTGAAGAAAACCTGTAATATATCAATCCTAATTATACATGAACAAATGAGTATGCTTGGACTTTGTTTCCCCTTGGTCTTCGAACGTGCATAACCTTTTCTAGCTGCTGTCTCTTTCTACCTAGCTACGTATGGCTTCTCTTGTGACTTTGGCCATGGGAAAGAGGGAAGGTAGATAGTGATAGGCCTGGAATTGTTGTAAATGGAGGGGCATTTGGGAGGCGTTGAGGAAAGATGGGAGGCAGTAATCCTCTTTTATCCTACCAACATATATGTTTGACCCATAGTTTGATTATCACAAAAGGAGGTGATGACTATTCTTAGATGGAAGATGTAGGTCTTTTAGTATACTCAAAGAAGAGGAGATGGAAGACATGAGTTTTATTGTTTTGGAGCAGAAGTAGAGGTGAGATAAAAAGGGGAGTAGCTTTGAGATTAAAGTGGGAGAGGGTAGGACGGTGGGTAGGGGTTTAGGATTAGAACCTGTATTTATGTTTTGTCCTACTATTAGATACAATATAATTTATACTCCGTGTTTTGTCGAATCCTGGAGTAAACGTACCCTCCCGGTATCCGAAAAATATAGAAATTATGTTTTTGGAAACGATTTCTTAAACGTAATAATATCACATTCTTATTACGTTGAAATTTGATTATAACTTTTTGTCGTTATTTAATTGGTGTCGGTATGCGTGCGGTGCCGTGATTTTCTAAATTCACGAGATAACCTCTCGTATATTTCACTTATATCGTTATTTATTTTTAGTCTTGTATGCTCTCTTGATGCGATAGATGGAATAACTTCCTGAAACATTGGATTAAGCTTATGTATGCTTAAATTTTAACTTGGACAATAATAAATTTCACATTTATTATACAGATACTTAGTGGACAAGTACCGTGTGTGCGGTGTCTTATTTTTAAAGAAACGAGGTGACCTCTCGTTTTAAATCTAAATATTGGCATCTATCGAAAATAGCCGATTTGAATTTTCCGACGTAATAAATATTATTATAATAATCCGAAATTTCTGAGTTGTTATATATGGGCATTCTCATTTTTAAATTACCCGTCGAAATTCATCATAGCCTTGGCGTTGTTGGTAAGCCATCGATATGTGTCTAAAACACATATATTTTACTTTGTTTAAACCCACAAAAGGATCAAAAGCACACAAATGACTATATAAATGTTACAAATATCATGAAAATGTGTTTTATATGAATCAGTACAAAATGATTGAAAACAGTGAAAAACAAGCAAAGTTCACATAATTGTCATTTTCATCCTCAAGTTTCACAAATTGTCAAAACTAGTCCTCAAGGTTTAAAATGAAAGAAAAGTCAACTTTAGTCCTTGGATAATCAAACATGTTCAAAATAGTCCTCGGATGAAAGTTTTCTACAAATGGCAACTTTACCCTCAAAATCCAAAAATTGTCAAAGTCGGTCCACGGTCATTTTAAAGTGAAAATTACAACATTGGTCCTTTGGTTTATCAATTTGGCAAGGATGATCCTTGTACAATAAGTTTGAACAAGATCAAAACCATCCCTCAAGTTTCCAATATTGCATAAATGGTCCTTGGGTCTTACACACTAAACCGGATCCAATGTTATAAAACTTAAACCCATTTTACAACCTTTCAAAGAAACCATTCGCAACCCAACCTTTCAAATAGAAACCTTCAAAGAACCAATCTACCCTTAATAATATCTCGTCAAACAAGAAGTCAAACACACCTTCTCCTTTTCCACCTTCCACCTCACTCACCTACTCTCCTACTTGTCTCCTCCACCAACACATCCTCCAAAGTTCTTTAATTGCTCTAAAAGCGCTTCACGTTAACTTCATGACTTTTGGTGCCAAAATTTACAAATGGACGATGGGATTAATTGAAGACATTTCAAGAGTGGGATTTATCGAGGTCCCGAGGAAGATATTTTGACTATAAAGATCTCTACAACAAGCAGAAGCAAGTGTTAGATTTTTAGAGTAGAATGTAGAGTAGTGTAGATTTTTAATTAATGTCGACTAGATAAGTTCTTGTAATTTTTCTTCTGGGTTTAGTTAATTTTAAGTTGTATGAGTATTTTGCAATGTAATTCAAGTATTCAATTAGATTAATTCCATGTTTCTAGTTAAAACTGTTTTTCCCGCCAAATATGCTTTGCATTGGTTTTGATGTTATAATCTGTATTAAGTGTTTAAATAAGCTTTTATAAGCTTATTAAAGTAATTAAAGAAGTATTAAGAGGTTCCTGAGGTTCTAATTTCATTTTGAAGAAAAGTCAACAAAAGTCAACTCTGAGGTTGATAAGCTGTGGAGGTTGATAAGCTGTGGAGGTTGATAAGCTGGGGTGATTAAGCTGGAGTGGTATTTAAGCTTGGTTAGTGACAATCCAAGTTTAGTTCTGGTCCTTGTTTCTTTGTTCCATAAGCCCTTTCAGTTGTAAGCCAAATTCCAAGTTTTATTTAATTTTCCAAGTTTCTATACAACTGCTTATTTATGTGCTTCTTGGTGTTTTCGTAACTTATTTATGTTATTTGAGTTAATTTCACCGGTTTAATAGTTAGTGTTAGCATAAATCTCATTTTCACTTTTAAAAGTTAAAAACAAATCCATATTAGCCATATCTAGTTTAGCTTAATTTCGTGCTTATTTACATTTTGAAAGTTGCTTATTACGCTTAAAATAAGTTAGTGAATCAAGAATAAGCAAGAATCATGATTATAATTGGTCGTTGCCTTTGAAAATCTCATACAATGACCTTTATAAGAATTTGTTTGGTTGTAATAGTTAAACGGGTCAAACTAGCTTGTCACCGTTCATTTGCACTTTCTTCAAGTTTGATCATGATTAATTAAGTATGTTTCAGCTTGTTAGTAGAAGCTTTTAAAAGTCGTTTTGAGTCATTTGATGATTTTAGTTGTTTAGTGCAATTTTAGAAAGTGGATCGCTCATATAAGCTTCTCACAAGCTTGAGCTTATTTAGTCCTTATTTCGGTAATTTTAGGTCCTATATAGTGATTAAAGTGCATGTTCCAAAGTTGGTGCTGTTTCGTTGAGTTTTAACAGGTTTTGGGTAAAAAATCCTATACTGCTGAAAGTCAAAATTTCATAAGAAACCCATTTTTGAATAAACTTGCGAATTTCATGTAGGACTTAATATTAGGATTGAAGACTTGTGCTTTTGGGATATTAAAGGTCAGCTGCTCAACTTAATTAGAAAAATATTAGTTTACTTTTAATTAGCTTATAAACTGCTTATTTGCTAGCTTCTTTTAAGCCCTTTTTCACAAAACCTTCCTTTTTACTTATTCCTTATTTCGCTTATTGGTGTTTTTCTTGTTGTTGTTGCTTATTCTAAGTTCCCATAACGATTTATAGCTTATTCAACTTTGGTTCCACTTGTTAGTCTGTTGTGAGCTTATAACCTCACTTTTAAGCCAAAAGCTCCTGTTGAGCTTATTCCCTTGCATTCGGCTTATCTTTGAGTTCCCAAAATGTGTCTTCACAAAAGTTGCTTATTTTCAGTAGTAAAATAGTTTTGTAAAGAAAATTCAAGAAAACCAAAATAAAAATAATAGTTAGAGTAGTTTGGCGTGTTGAGACTTGAAACCTGGTCTCAAGTTTTTTTTCAGTAGCTTGTGCTTTTAGGTTCTAATAAGTTGCATTAGCTCATTTTAGGTTAGATTTAGGTGTAGTAGCTTATGGTAGATTTTGGATAGCTTATAGCTTATTTATTAGCTTATTCAAACCGCTTATTTGCCCAATTCAAATTTTATTAGTAGGCTTATCTAACTTTTTATATTTTTCCTGTGCTTAGAATAATATTTTAGATTTTCCTGTAAAGTCTCATAATTTTACTATTCATTTGTTATTTTTCTTAATTTTAATTAGTTTAAATTAGTTTTAATTAATAATAAATACATAAAAAGTGTAATAAATATATTTTCGTTTTAAAATAAGTTTTATAATATTTTAGATTTTTATAAGTCATAATTTCACTTTTCTACCTTTATTTCATATTTTCTTATATTTTAGGTATTATTAAATAGTTTAAAATAGTTTTTAATTAATAATAATTAAATAAATAGTTGTAAAATAATTTTCTTTTCTAATAATTTTCTTTTATTTTTAGGATTTCAAAATGTCATTTTCATATTTTTAGGTCTTTTATTTCTTAGATCTCACTTTTTATTTGGTACGCTTACGTAGTTTTAAACGTACGTGTTTACGTTTGTTGTATCTGATTGTTGTGCTCTCCAATTCTGTATCCAATTTCATTCCAATCAATCAGTAGTGTAATAATTCATCAAAACCCTTACTGATCACTATCCTTAGTGATCATTCTATCATCTGATCAAGTGTTTACACACCATTAAGTCTCCGTGGGACTTAACGACCCGGGGAAACACTATACTCTCCTGATCTTCATTGTATTGGTTTCTGAGCAGTTTTAAGTTTATTACGGTTAGCCATTCACAAGTGGCTAGCTTGTGTGATTAAGCTTGACCGTATTTTCAAGAACAATCAAATTTTGGCGCCACGCGGGGAGGCTTTAGCGTGTTAAACCTTTTTCGACCCATTCTTGCACATATACCACCATTTGTAAAAAGTTTTTGTAAAGTTATCGAAAATCAAAAGTTCATTAACACTTTTCCTAAAGTGTTAACAACACCAAAAATATTTTCATTATTTGTTTTTATAGCATGTTTTCAAAATCCAAAAATATCCATCCTTTATCCTCTAACTGCTTAATTCTCCATTCCTTATCCTCTATAACCGCTTAATTCTTCATCTCTTATCCTCTTATCCGCTTAATTCTTTATGTCATGGTTTTCGACATGTTCCGGTGTGGAGGTCCATTTAACGGTGGAAATTGTCATGATGTACCAATGTGAGTTTCAGAGACAAGTTTGTCGGTAATCCCGATCCCATTTCAAATAATGAAACACCCGATTTTTCTTACCTACCTCCACACCTAATACGAATCCTACTCATGCGAGTTTTGTGGGAATGATTCTCATTACGGTTTTGATTGTCCACCACGGGTCCCGCTTGTCTATGAGCCGTAACCATGTTACAATCGAACTTTGGTGAAAGTTATTTTCCCAATTATCTCTTGTAGAATCATGGGGTCCTCATGCGACTTTTGAATGTCAACCGATGAATCAAAATTTTCACAATTCCAATTCTCCCGGTTTTGACAATTTCCAACCCCCACAGTATTCCATCATTCATCAATATCATCATGATAAAACTATTGGAGAATTACTAGCTGAAGAACGAACGGCTAATCCTAGTACTCGGACTTCCGAGCCTTCACAAAGATTTCAATGATTACGAGGAGTGTAATCTTCCACAAAGTTCAAGAAATACGCATTCAAAGCAACTACAAATGAAAAGAATGGTATGTAAGCTTCAACAGATGAATATAAGAATCCGATATGATGACGATGATGATGAGGATACTATTCAAATGAGGAATATTATGAGGACGACGAGGAGAGTGCTATTCAATTGAACGATTTTATTTCTCAACTCCCTCGCCTATTGCTATCACACCTATCTTACCTATTATTGCTTCCAAAGACTCTCTCACCATGGGGATAAGCATCTCAAAGACTATACCGAAACGAATCGTCTAATGTTGAGAACTTCGTCCCAATCCCAGTGAGTCCGAGGATATATCCGATAGTGATTGTGATTTGCCTTTTGTGATTCTCTTGGCATTTCTAAGGTTACTTCCGGATTTTCTCAAATCCTCTTTTGAATTTAATAATGACTACACTTTTGGGAAAGTAAATCCTCTTTTCGATGAAATGTCCGAGGTCGATCATGAGACCATCACGGAAGTGGTGGAAATTGCTAGCCTCGAGCACACCACTTGTCCCACCTCGTATTCTAACTTATCTCTTCCATCATATGATGACGATTCTATCCTCATCGATGAGATTCATGATCCAAAATCATGAATTCCCTTCCGATAATGAGGAGTTAGTCATGATTTTATCATGATTTTCTTTCTTTTCTTCACATATGGTGAGACTTCTCGTTCCCTTTCTCCTTGGAATGAGGACACTATCTTTGACCCCGCATTTTCATTTATTATTTTGAGCCGGTCTCTCTATATCTCATCGGTGTGGAACTTTCGAGTGCTTCAAATGTTTGTCCAAACATCTTGAATGAAAGTCCGATGGAGATTGTTTCTTCCACTTTGCTTCCCATGAACCAATGAATTGGGTCGAGTCAAGCTAGCGACTCGGTAATCAAAAATAAGAGCACACAATATGGGTTTTCACCCATATTTACATCTTCTTTCTCTGTTCTACCACCTTAGTATGGGGAGATGCCCACATGTTATATATATATATTCAAAAAAAAAAAAAAAAAACAAAAAAAAACCTTTCAAATAATGGCCGTAGTATTTCCTTTACGTTCTCGGTTTGGCATAATCACTGGTACTTTGAATATTGAGGGCAATATTCATTTCTAAGTGTGGGGAATTCTCACTAATTTTATCATGTAATTATACCGCCCAATTCCCCGCTTTTTGCCAAAATTTTTTGGAGTAAGTGTTTGCACTTACTCAACTTATGGTTATCATCCGCCATGTCTAATAAACAAAAGGATTGGCTAATCCAGAGCAAACGGCTCTTGGTAAAGATATCTCAAACCGTTTATGGCTTGCAATTTGCCCAAAATTGTATGGTGTTCACCACCATATCTTTAATTAGTGAAGAGTTGGCTAGCCCGCAAGTTTATGGCTTGTGGTAAAGCGATTGAAAACGATAATTGGTAATCACTCACCAAAGATAATATTGATAATTTATCTAAGAGTTGGCTAGTCCGTATAAACGGCTTCGTAAAGACAAATCAAAACCGTTGAAAGTCGGTGATTTGCTCAAAATCATTTGGTTATCATTGTACCAAGGTTCTTACTTGAATGAAACAATTGGCTACCCGAAGTAATGGCTTTTGGTAAAGAGATGAAATCCATTAATTTTTCATAAAAGATTGCTAGGACTAGCAATAGTTTAGTAATGGGGATTTTATATGTGTCTAAAACACATATATTTTACTTTGTTTAAACCCACAAAAGGATCAAAAGCACACAAATGACTATATAAATGTTACAAATATCATGAAAATGTGTTTTATATGAATCGGTACAAAATGATTGAAAAAAGTGAAAAACAAGCAAAGTTCACATAATTGTCATTTCGGTCCTCAAGTTTCACAAATTGGCAAAACTAGTCCTCAAGGTTTAAAATGAAAGAAAAGTCAACTTTAGTCCTTGGATAATCAAACATGTTCAAAATAGTCCCGGATGAAAGTTTTCTACAAATGGCAACTTTACCCTCAAAATCCAAAATTGTCAAAGTCGGTCCTCGGTCATTTTAAAGTGAAAATTACAACATTGGTCCTTTGGTTTATCAATTTGGCAAGGATGATCCTTGTACAATAAGTTTGGAACAAGATCAAAACCATCCTCAAGTTTCCAATATTGCATAAATGGTCCTTGGGTCTTACACACTAAACCGGATCCAATGTTATAAAACTTAAACCCATTTTACAACCTTTCAGCAGCCAATCTACCCCTTAATAATATCTGGTCAAACAGTAAGTCAAACACACCTTCTCCTTTTCCACCCTTCCACCTCACTCACCTACTCTCCTACTTGTCTCCTCCACCAACACATCCCTCCAAAGTTCTTTAATTGCTCTAAAAACTGCTTCACGTTAACTTCATGACTTTTGGCGCCAAAATTTACAAATGGACGATGGGATTAATTGAAGACATTTCAAGAGTCGGGATTTATCGAGGTCCCGAGGAAGATATTTTGACTATAAAGATCTCTACAACAAGCGTAAGCAAGTGTTAGATTTTAGAGTAGAATGTAGAGTAGTGTAGATTTTAATTAATGTCGACTAGATAAGTTCTTGTAATTTTTCTTCTGGGTTTAGTTAATTTTAAGTTGTATGAGTATTTTGCAATGTAATTCAAGTATTCAATTAGATTAATTCCATGTTTCTAGTTAAAACTGTTTTTCCCGCCAAATATGCTTTGCATTGGTTTTGATGTTATAATCTGTATTAAGTGTTTAAATAAGCTTTTATAAGCTTATTAAAGTAATTAAAGAAGTATTAAGAGGTTCCTGAGGTTCTAATTTCATTTTGAAGAAAAGTCAACAAAAGTCAACTCTGAGGTTGATAAGCTGTGGAGGTTGATAAGCTGGGGTGATTAAGCTGGAGTTGTATTTAAGCTTGGTTAGTGACGATCCAAGTTTAGTTCTGGTCCTTGTTTCTTTGTTCCATAAGCCCTTTCAGTTGTAAGCCAAATTCCAAGTTTTATTTAATTTTCCAAGTTTCTATACAACCGCTTATTTATGTGCTTCTTGGTGTTTTCTAACTTATTTATGTTATTTGAGTTAATTTCACCGGTTTAATAGTTAGTGTTAGCATAAATCTCATTTTCACTTTTAAAAGTTAAAAAAATCCATATTAGCCATATCTAGTTTAGCTTTATTTACATTTTGAAAGTTGCTTATTACAGCTTAAAATAAGTTAGTGAATCAAGAATAAGCAAGAATCGCAGATTATAATTGGTTGTTGCCTTTGAAAATCTCACAATGACCCTTTATAAGGACTGTTTGGTTGTAATAGTTAAACGGGTCAAACTAGCTTGTCATTGTTTATTTGCACTTTCTTCAAGTTTGATCATGATTAATTAAGTATGTTTCAGTTGTTAGTAGAAGCTTTTAAACTGTTTTGAGTCGTTTTGATGATTTTAGTTGTTTAGTGCAATTTTAGAAAGTGGACTGCTCATATAAGCTTCTCACAAGCTTGAGCTTATTTAGTCCTTATTTCGGTAATTTTAGGTCCTATATAGTGATTAAAGTGCATGTTCCAAAGTTGGTGTTTGTTTGTTGAGTTTTAACGGGTTTTGGGTAAAAACCTATCTTCTTGAAAGTCAAAATTTCATAAGAAACCCATTTTGAATAAACTTGCAATTTCATGTAGGACTTAATACTAGGATTGAAGACTTGTGCTTTTGGGATATTAAAGTTCAATTGCTCAACTTAATTAGAAAATATTAGTTTACTTTTAATTAGCTTATAAACCGCTTATTTGCTAGCTTCTTTAAGCCCTTTTCACAAAACCTTCCTTTTACTTATTCCTTATTTCGCTTATTCAGTGTGTTTTTCTTGTTGTTGTTGCTTATTCTAAGTTCCCATAACTCGATTTATAGCTTATTCAACTTTTGGTTCCAAATTTTGTTAGTGTTGTGAGCTTATAACCTCACTTTTAAGCCAAAAGCTCCTGTTGAGCTTATTGCCTTGCATTCGCTTATCTTTGAGTTCCCCAAATGTGTCTTCACAAAAGTTGCTTATTTTCATAGTAAAATAGTTTTGTAAAAGAAAATTCAAGAAAACCAAAAATAAAAATAGCTAGTTAAGTGCTTGGCGGTTGAGACTTGAAAACCGGTCTCAAGTTTTTTTTCAGTAGCTTGTGCTTTTAGGTTCTAATAAGTTGCATTAGCTCATTTTAGGTTAGATTTAATTTGTAGTAGCTTATGGTAGATTTTGGATAGCTTATAGCTTATTTATTAGCTTATTCAAACCGCTTATTTGCCCAATTCAAACTTATTAGTAGGCTTATCTAACTTTTTATATTTTTCCCAGGCTTAGAATAATATTTTAGATTTTCCTGTAAAGCCTCATAATTTTTACTATTCATTTGTTATTTTTCTTAATTTTAATTAGTTTAGTTAGTTTTTAATTAATAATAAATACATAAAAAGTGTAATAAATATATTTTCAGTTTTAAAATAAGTTTTATAATATTTTAGATTTTTATAAGTCATAATTTCACTTTTCTACCTTTATTTCATATTTTCTTATATTTTAGGGTATTATTAAATAGTTTAAAATAGTTTTTAATTAATAATAATTAAATAAATAGTTGTAAAAATAATTTTCTTTTTCTAATAATTTTCTTTTATTTTTAGGATTTCAAAAATGTCATTTTCATATTTTTAGGTCTTTTATTTCTTAGATCTCACTTTTTTATTTGGTACGTTTACGTAGTTTTAAACGTACGTGTTTACGTTTGTTGTATCTGATTGTTGTGCTCTCCAATTCTGTATCCAATTTCATTCCAATCAATCAAGAGTGTAATAATTCATCAAAACCCCATCGATCAATATCCTTAGTGATCATTCTATCATCGATCAAGTGTTTACACCATTAAGTCTCCATGAGACTTAACGACCCGGGGAAACACTATACTCTCCTGATCTTCATTGTATTGGTTTCTGAGCAGTTTTAAGTTTATTACGGTTAGCCATTCACAAGTGGCTAGCTTGTGTGATTAAGCTTGACTGTGTTTTCAGCAACAATCACTTACACCATGGTTAAAGCAATAAGCAAATAATCAATTTTAACATTCAATCTGAACCAAAGTCACGATGTGCAAACTAATTGTCCATCTAATCACATAATCTTCACCAAATCACACAAAATCATCATATAACACATTTCCAATCACAAGTCATCAGTATTTCACAAACCCACAAAAAAATAAACCTAACTGGGTCATTCATTAATCAAAATCAATAACCCAAATCCCAGATTGCAAGAAGCTTAGATTTTGACAATTGGGTCATCATTAAAACATCAAATATTGGTCAAACAAGTATCAATTTATCAAAATTAAACATAAAAATCAGAGATTTACCTTTATAATTCTTTGATGAATATGTATTCATCGCTTAACAATTCAACCCCAACACAACCATACGATTATCAACTATATATGATCATTTCATCAAAATTGAATCATCAATTTCAATACACAAATACCAGATGAGTTAAATATATGTTTTAATTTGATAAATATGTTGTATATGAGAAAACCATAATTTCATTTGGAAATCCTAATTCGTTTTTGCAAGTTTTCAAGACTGTGTGTTTGACCAATATGTGTGTAAGAGAAAACTAAATATCCTTTATAGTTTAAACTATAAAAGGAAAAATTGCAAACACTTAAATAAATAAAAACATATAAACATATGCTAAACTATTATATATAATTATATATACGAATAACCATTGTCACTGTTAATACCTACATCAATCTAACATCACCAGCAGAAACCATATGCACAATGAGTTCAAATACTACCCCTAAAAGACAACCATCACATATCACCAATATGACAAAACAGAATACACATACATAAACAACATAAACATAAACATATGACCTAATCATAAAAATCCATGATGTCCATATGCTCCTCCTTCTCAGTCAAACCTTCACGGACTTCAACCAACAAGCCCCTCAAAAACTCCAACCTCCTGCGCATCCTAATCATCTGCAATCTCAAGCACTCATAGACATCCCCACTAGCTTCTTCATCATCATGGTTTAGAGACCACACCTCAACCATCCTTTCAGTTTGCACATCTATCTTCCTCTGCAACTTATTGCAACACTCCCCAATAAACCTCAGCAATGCTTCACCCTCTGTGTGATCTTGAATGAAAAGAAACTTGAAGCTTTGATGTAGCTTTTTTGATCCGGACATGTCTTTCAACTCATTGATGTAAGGAGTGTTCGCCATTGAAATTATTGGTGGTGGGTGAAAGTATTGGTCTTGATATTCAGAGATTAAGTGAGAAAATTAGCTATATATTCTAAGTAAATGTAACTAAACCAATGTCTAACTAAATCTCTAACTAAACTGCTAAGGAACCCAAGAGTTTTCGTCATTGCAATTGTTAATTAGACTATTAATTCACATTTTTTGTTTTCCCATGCAGAAATATCAATTACTTTTTGGACAATATAAACTTTGTAGTAACACATAAAACACTTCCAGTATTGATAAAAATATTTACAAAATGTACACATGAATTTGACAATATAACATATCTCACCCTGGACATTTAACAATTATGATAAAGATAGCACAAATACACTTACAAAAATATTATCATACCAAAACAACTATGATATTAAATAAATATATAACAAAGATTGTAAAAATGTTAATAAAAATGAAAACGTCATTCACTCCAACTTCTCGAAAAAAATTCATCAAAACGAATACATATATATTTATTCTTAAGCAATAAGACTATGAACCATGGTTGTCAGGATCCCGATCATGATCTTAGGATCTTACGATTTTACGACATCGCAAGCAAAACGATCCGGATCCTACATAGGATCTTTGCAAGCTTAAGATCTTATAGGATCCCGATCTTGACCATACGATCTCACGATCTAATCCGATCCGATCTTACTTTTCTCGGATTACAAACTAAAAAACTACAAATTTATGGGTTGTTTATTTGTAGAATTCAAAAAACAACATGTTAATCTTTTTAAACATTTTATAATCATAATTTAGGACAACATTTATATGAAACATTCATAGTATTTTATGGTTATAATGTATTAGAATTTGTAGATTTGTATAAAATTACATAAAGTATTAAGAAATAACATTAGAGTAGGATCTTAAGATCCTGATCCGATCTTACGATCACGATCTTGCAAAGACGAAAACGATCCTGAGTAGGATCTCGATCTTGACAACCTTGCTATGAACATTTATATCAAGTCCGTGTGCAACAGGAAAATCGATACGTATATTTATTTGACCTATCATCGACCCAAAAACAAACAAAACATTGAAATTATTAGAACCAACAAAAGTACCTAACCCTAAACAACTACTTAAACTCGTTTATCTTAATAGCATTAGCTTCTTCCTCACAGGCACCAGCTTTCGCTTCATCTTTTTTTTGAACGGCAATGGAATTAAAACATGCATCATCTTCACTTGCCTGTTGCACAAACCACAAACACATGCAATTATGCAATTTTGAAGAACCAGCAACATTCGATAAATTCACTATCAACTCGAAATTTGCTATTAAAAATAAAATATATAAAAAGGCAAATGGTTCTATAACTCACTATGAAAAAATTACCAAATAAATAGGACAAACATAACTTATGTAACCTACTAATATTAAATTTATGAAAAGTCTCATATAAATATAACATATTAGAAGAAACCTTTTCACATGTACTCTTATAAGGTTAAGTAACTATCTAAAATAATAGGAATCTAATGACCAAACATATAGTTATGAAATATTAGTCACAATCGGATCACACGGGTTGTATAAAGCCTAGAATGCTATAGTCATTATTGCACCAACAATATTTAATCCTTAGGATAACGATATGCATATAAATATACATGCCAATACTAATAACCATAAACATATATGAGTAACTCGGTATAGATATATATGTAACTTTTATACACTTATTTATTAAAAGACTAGGGTTGAGGTCGAGTTTGGGCTCGGGATTCAAGCTATCCTCGTCCCCTATCTTTGGTTTTATGATTCGGGATGTCCGTCTCCGTCCTCGTCCCGGTCAAATCGGTTTAAGGATCGATCCCGATCAATATACCATTTCAAACATTACCAAAAGCATAGTTTTAAACACTCGCATTGTTGTAAAATCATACATGTTAATTCACTTAATACCAAATGTGTTTTAAGTTTATATAGCAAAGAAAAGCAAAGTAATAAGAAGTAAATAGTACAATGAATCATTTACCTAATGGTTGGAATATTTGTGTGTTGAGTCAAATGATGACCTGTGCTCAAATCTCATCCTCGCGATTTATTTTAAAATATCATGCTATTTTTTAGGGGTGGGGTCCAGAAAAATTTCGG
Organism: Chrysanthemum lavandulifolium; assembly: GCA_022545495.1. NCBI lineage: Eukaryota > Viridiplantae > Streptophyta > Magnoliopsida > Asterales > Asteraceae > Chrysanthemum > Chrysanthemum lavandulifolium. Next base: position 125,310,772 of record CM040244.1, on the reverse strand, counting down.
TTTTTGGAAACCATTCGGTTTCGGTTTGTGTCGGTTTGGTTTTCGGTTGTCGGTTTTTTCGGTTTGGTTCGGTTTTCGGTTTCTACTCGATTTATCGACTGCCCTAAGTAAGAGTACAACGGTACTAAAATGGGTAAAGAACCATCTTAAATCAGGGCTATTCCTCAAGTTTGTTAGCTTGAAATGGTGTGACAACGATCACGCTTCAAAAACACATTCCAGATCGAATGTCACACATTTGAAATCATCCGGTAATCTACACTTTTTATGCAACAAGGCAAGATAAATTTTAACCAACTCTTTTGAAAACAAACGATTTATTTTAAAATATCATGCTATTTTACATTTTTTTTCCTCCTCGAGCTACTCAATAACACATTTTCTTTCCGATACTCGACAACCCTGTACGAGAGTTTCAAAATCATAAAACCAAAAGTTGATATTCTCTTAAAAAAAGTTGATATTCGTTCCAAAAGAAAAAAAAAAAGTTTATATTCTCTTCATCTTCATCATTCATGGATTCAATAATTCCATATGAAGAGGTTTGTAATATTGATTCCTTTTATATAATTAAAAAAACTCCAACTTTCATACCTGATTTTGAAAATTAGGGTTTTTTATTTCAAGAAACGCCCCCAAATTCGACCCATCTTGTAAAAAGTGGATATTTTTTTATTTTGATTTTATTTTTGATATGGGTTTTGTAAATCTTGGTATATACATTTGAAGTTTTGGGTCAATTTTGCAAAACTGATTTTTAATTAATTTTTTAAAGATATATCTAGGTTATTAATTGGGAAGAAATATGTGTTATGTAGTGGAAATAGCTATTGATGTATTGTATGTGCTAGATTGTTTTTTGATAGACAAATTTAAATTGACATGACGTGGGGCCGGTTTATGCTATGTGGTTAATGTGCTAATGTTATAGTTCAAGTGATATATGAATCCGAAATGTACGTAACCGTGTTAAAGACATGGTTTTCGCCATGTGTAATGTACATTTAAGAAGTTGGGTAGTATAGCGGAATTGATGTGTTGATCGTATATATTAATGCAGAATGTTTTGTATTTCAAAAATAACCGTTAATATTTATTTGCTGAAGCTCAAACTGTTTTATAGTATGCATCTAATTATAATGTTAATGACTGATTATGATGACCGTGTTTTTCTATTTGTAGGGTTTGGTATGTCAGGCGTGTGGTGATGAGGGGTTCACAAATGCTTTTATATACTGTGTTAAGTGCTTAGGATATGTCATCCACAGGTACGCGCATTCTTTCCATTTTGACTATTCACGCTTATGTCTGAATTTTGATGGTACGTATATCGGTATATGGCTAACCAATTTGTGGTACTTGTTTGTAAATAAATGCACATGTTCTACCTTTACAATTAGAGACTGGGTCTCATCTTATGTATGATATGTTTATGCCAAGATATCTTCTTGAATCATTAATATAGCTCCATCATGCTGCGACCAAACGAAATTTTCCCCGTTCACCATTATGTATGCTTGTAACATGAAATTGTATGTAGAAGTCATTGATTCTCCGACTACTATTCTTAGCTATGGAGTATTATCATTATTAGTAATTGTGCTTATTGTTATTATTGTATGTATTGAAGAAGCAGATAGTTTACTCATCGGATGAATATCTTGAATATCGTATGTAAGCGATTTAGTGTATTTATATATTTAATGTAGTGTTCCTACAATCAATATGTGGATCTACATGCATAGCTGTGTATACAAACAAGTGTCTTTTGGCACTAAGGTTGGTAAATAAATAGGATAAGCGCAATCAATAAGGTTGTAGAATGTCTTTCAATAAGACAAGTAAAAGGAGAGATTTAAAATAAATGAAGGAATATCAATAACAAAGATACATCTTTCGAGCAGTGAAGTAGTTAAATATTGGATCAATTTATTACCCCACATCATGTTAATGGAACTAGGGATTTAATTGAAAATCACTATTTGCTGTGCGCACTCTTATAGATAGCACCACCTGATAAGATGATATGTTAGAACTAGAGGTAACCGTTCACAAATGACGTATACAAATCAGCTAATCAATAGAGAGAAACAAATATGATAGTGCCTAAAGATCTTTGAACCTTTTGAGAGTACAACAAAGGCTTAGCCACTCGTATTTGTTACAAATACTATGAGGCAGTGAGGCCTTTGGATTGGTTTAGAAAAGACTACAAAATAGATCGTAGTGTATGCAAGTAAGATAAACTGTGATCTTTCTTCTGGTGCCTGTATGCTTTAAATATTGCGCTTTTATGGTTTTGTTGATCTTCTGCCACATAGGGAGCATGATTTTTCTAGTATAACTACTTAGTTTTCTGTTGGGCTGCTTCAGTTATATTGTGTTCTTGGTCTAATGGCCAAAATTTTAGTTGTTGAACCCAAGTTATTGTAACATTTTGGTGCAAGTTATTCAAATTCCATGGTTCATCTTATTATCTTTTTAAAACATTGTTTTTTGTTCTTTTCTGTGTTATTCAGGTATTGTCTAGACGTAACGCCAGAGACATATGATGAGTTTGTCTTTTGGTATTGTGACGATTGCGAACCAGCAGGTCCATATAAGTTTGTTTTACCGAAAGTTTACCCTTCAGGGCCCAACAAAGAGGACCCCACAAGTACAGCAATTATAAGCACAATTTATCATAACAAAAAACTAAAGAAAACACATCTGAAAAGAGAGAAAAAGAAAAGGAAAATTGTTCATTTGTTAGCAGGAAACGGCGAGGTCAGTTGTCCCCCAAATGAACTAGAGAAGTTAGATACAGTACCCAGTCGATTAAATCAATGTGTGGTTTTGGGGTTGCCAAAGGCCGTTAGTCAGAAGCAGTCTATAGAGTCAGCTCAGTTGGCCAGCTGTTCTCCAGTGAAAGAAAGTACTTTACTTACGCATGAGCCTTCACAGCCCCTTAAAGAGGATGCCACCCGCTCACTACATGTAAAAACAACTCCCAATAAGAAGAAGCTTAAGATGAAACATAAGAAGAAAAAGAAAACAGTTCCTTTGGTAGCAGAGGAAGACAAGACCAGTTCTTCTACAGAGGCAACAAAAACTAACGATGAGTTTGTTTTACAAACAAACTCAGTGCTAAAAGAAGCTTTAGTGAAGTCAGATTCAGTCCCCAATCAAATCTCTCCAAGTGCCGAGAAGGTTGTCTCTCAGAAGCAGTCTGCTGAGGCGGACAACAACTGTTCTCCACTAAAAGAAAATGCGAAAAGAAAAAGAGATGCATCTTCCTTGACTACAGAAACAAAGAAGCAAAAAACTTTGGATCCAGTCGAGCATTCTTCGTGTGAGTCTAGCTGTACAGATGCAACTGTAAAGATCCAAGAGGAGGGGCAGAATTGTGAAGGAAAACAATCCAGGCCCGGTCATGACACTTTAGTCTCTGATTCTGTAACTGAGAAGGAGTTAATTAAGAATCCTGAGGAGTATAATGACCAATTGGAAACGGCAAACAAGATGCGCAGTGAACTGAACATAAGAGTTACCACAGCTGGTAATGGTGCTCCTCAATTAGCGGATTTAAACAGTAATGTAGGAGATATCCATTATCAACCCGCAAGGCCAGTCCGGGATCCAGTATGGAGGTAAGTATGTTCTTTTGTAGAGGTGGGCAGTTTGACCCATTTACTTATTAATGGGTCGATTCAGGTTATGTTTTATTTCTAACATGTCAAATGTGTGAATTTTAAAAAGTTCAGCTAAATAGGAACAAAGTTGATAGTTGCCCAAAGTATATTGTTAAAGCGTGTGACGTAATAAATTGCTTCATAAAAATATTAGACTATTATTTTCATTTATAACTTCTGCAACCATATATAACATGCTAATATCTATAGAAAGTTTTAGATACTTTGGAATAACAATACCCGATTTTCCATCTCTATACTACTAATGGGTCTATGATGATGTACCACAACTTATGCATTGTCTATTCTCTCAAACCTGCAGGGGAAGTTTTGATATTGTTAAAACAGATTATGATCTATTTGAAGGATTTATTGGTCATTTATCAAGTAAAGCTTGTTTAAAGGTGTACGAGGAGGCAAAAACACTTTCGTCATTGCTTCGCCTGGAAATGCATCCAAAAAACGCACTCTGGCCCAAGAGCTTCTTGAGTCTCACCCATCTGATGAAAAAATTGCTCTCTATTTTTCCCAGGAGACCCAAAGTAATGTCATCCTGATTCTCTAGTTTCCTACTCAGTTTTCTTTATTTTATTTATCCTAACATTTTTGACCCTAGAAATGAAAGGGTTTTCGAGCTGTTGGTTCATGACATGATAGATGAAGAACTTGCAATGAAAACTACGTCCAAAATGCGGAACTGTTGATATTTGCTTCTACACTTCTGCCTCAGCCATATTGGAGTGAGTCTGATCTGAATTAATTTTTTAATAAGTTATTTTAAGTGAACTTTAGATTATTTTAATAGAGATAAGAATTCTGTTACAAAAGATTAAGTATTTAATTTGCCCATATACCACCAGATGCACTATTTGGCCACAGCATATAATTTTTTCAACAGCTCTACTCCAATTCGTCACAATTTTCCTATCTAATTCATTTCACTCAAAAGTGTAAATTTTTTCATCAGCAAGGGTAAATGGTTACTTAATCAAATCTTCTTTAAAGGTGGGTTGACCGGGGAAATTGTTATGAGGAAGTGGAGTAAAATGCCCATATATGGATAAAGTTTGAAATATGATGGCCAAATATATCTTACGTTAATTGGGAGCAAAACAAAATTTTTTCCCTTATACAAGACTAATCGTTATGAACACATTGCCTACCGACTTTGGAGTATTTTTGTGGGAAAATTCCAACAAAACCGTATAGACTTTCATGTCAAGCCCCTGAAGTTAGTTTTTGCAGCGTTAAATACTGATACTTGTTTGACGCTGCCAAAAAAAGCTCGAGGTTATATAAATAGAGGATGGGTCTTTTTTACCCCAAAATTGACTGGTAACTTACTCGTCAAGCTGGTCAAACGTTGCTTGTATGTGTAAATTTGTATACCAAAGTTTAGGGTGCGTTTGTTTTAAGGGTTTTGGATGGATTAGGATGAGATGTGACAGTTAACATGTGTTTGTTTTGATGCTAGTCTTTTGGATTTAACCTTGAAACCCTCCAACAATACTTTTGACAAAAGTTATGACTCTATTGAGGTTTTGAGATTCTCAATGTAATATTTGTCACGAATTTTAACAAATTGTATTTTTATTGTATTTTCTTACATTGAGGTGGGGTCCATCTTATACCAGGCACTATTTCGGTCCCGAGATTTTCACATATGTCACATCAAATTTTTTTTTCAGGTTTTTTAATATTTAAAATAATAAATTTAACATGAAATGATATTTTAAACTTATAAAAATAATTTATTTATAAACTAATATATTTTCTCTCTCCTACATCATATTCAAATCCAAATCCTAATCCAAATTTAAATCCGAATCCAAATCTTAATCCTAAACCCGTCTACAAACCAAACGGGCCCTTAGATAAACCGAATGGATGTTAAACTTTTGCGTAGAAAAGTCCAATCTTCTTTGCATGGTTAAATCCTTTAAGTTATAACCAATCAAGCTTCCAATGCCCTTGCCCCTCTGCGCCCATGTCCCCTGCCCCTTTAGTAAATTCGACGCCACAAACATGCATGACAACTGATAAGCATTAAAATCGAAGGAATCTACCACTATCAAAACATAAAAAATGGAGGGGCTTACAGAACTAATCAAACATATAGAATAACACACACAAGAAGTTTTACCAAACTGGAAAACACAAATATGAAAACTGCAGTGGTTTTATGTTTATCCACAGTCGCAGTATGTTTATGGTTGCTAATGCCAAATATGTAAGCTCGGGTTTTATCCCGATATTCATTGAAATTGGGTGATCTTAGACCCCAACCGTTTTATTCACGATTGTAGGCACTTGTAGTTTCATACTTTCATCCACAACCGCATAGGTAATTTAATTCACCACCAGCATCATCCTAATCGGTTTCAAAGCCGGATTAGATGAATGTCTGGGAAGCAGTGTTAACTTTAACAAGTAAAAGGATTTAAACATGCAAATAAGTTTAGGGAACAAAACTTTTTATTAAGATATCGATCCATGTCGCAAAATCGCCCACGTGGAATCTAGGGTGTGATGAATATGTAGGAAACTGTTGCTTGTTGATTTAGGTAAAGTTACCTTTAGTTGGTGCCAAACAAGTTTTAGGATTCAACCTTACAAAACCAAATTTAGGGACCCAGTAAAACATGAAATTCAAAAGGATTTTCTCAGCCTTACCGTGCTCTACTAGAAATCAATATAAATATATATATATTAGATAGTTCAGTTCAAGACCGGTGTTGGTTTGTAGATTAGTATTGTGCTATCAAATATTCCCATAAAATGAGAAGTTTGTTTATTCGAGACATGAGATGATTTAATTTTCGTGGTTCCAAGGAATTACTATATGTGGGAGTTTTAGAGGCAAGAGGAATGAATCTTCATCACCGTGGTACAAGATGTTACAGTCTCAAATACCAGCAATAACCATATGCCAGAACGGAACGAAGTAAATAGTGGAAAAGATATGCTTGCTACAGTGAAGAGTGTTGATTCTATGAGTCCTCAAAGTCCTTTGTCCAATTACAGGTATATTTCTCAGTTACGCTCCTCTTTTTATGGTTTATCCCGGCATCTCGTGCCTTGTGTTAGGATCAGGAGAGAATAATCAAGAATAATCAAGAGCAAAACAAAAGGAGATCGATAAAAGTTTCTTGTATTACAAATCAAAGGATACAAGATGAGTAGTGTTGTGTCCAAAATAGATTGATTACAACGGGGGATAAGCCCTTATTTATACTAGGGCTTATTGGATTCTGAAGATTCTAATACAAATATCTTAGATTTTCCTATAAGCTAATATCTAGCTTATTCTAGATTATTCCACCAAAGTATCTAGCTTATTTCTAGATTCTTCTTAGTAAATATCTTTTAGACCAAAATTACTAAACTACCCTTGGGAGGTGAAGTCACAATATCTAACAATCTCCACCTGAGTTCAACTCCTAAGAACACCATATCTAATTCCAGTTCCAAAGGCTAGAGATACTAGCCAATTTCAAATCAAACGATCGATTCCCAAAAGCTATCCGAAACAAAATCGATCCAGAACAAATGCCGATAACTTCAAAACGAACAATCAAATGTTAGCCGAAAAATTCAAAACGGCTAACCGAACAAACCAATCGGCTCAAACGATCTTCACCAGTGACAATCAAACTCGGGCAATAAACTTCAAAAGCCCGACAAACGAAGATCCAAATTTTCAAACTGACAAATTCCAAACGATCGAACAAAAATTCAAATGACCTGATTATAACCAAGTCTTCAAACACCAAATCGATCTTCAAATGCAAATACCAAATTCAAATTCTAACGACCCACTTATTGGTAAGTATTATGGTCCAACTTCAAACTTATTATCCATATCAAACAAATTCAAGTTAATAAATAATCGACGAACGGCCTCTGATAATTCAAACGCCCCAAATATGATACGGATAATAATACCAACGACCCACTTATCCAATAAGAATTATACCATCAAATAGCTCCACCATAACCGATTATTCCAAACTCAAAACAAAAATCAACGAGCAAACCCGAAATCCAAAAGTCACCGCCAACTACCAAATGAAATCAAAGAACTAACAAATATTGGCACAATTCCAAAATCCCATTTTTCGATTCAAAGCCTCTTAGCCAAAGCCCCAAATTCTAACCCAATAACTAATGGATCCACAAAGATGAGATTTTTAAAATACATCCCTACAGAAATTGATCCAACACAAGTTCTAACTATCCCTAATCCCAATCAACAAACACCTTCAACATATCAAACTAGCAGAAGCAACAAAAGATTGAAACAAACCTGATGTTTTCAAAACTGACCGACAACAACCACCAAACACCAAACAAATTCAAACTTGGTGTCTTCAACCAATCGAATCGTGACCACCAAACACAAACGAAAAAGACAATCAAATGGTTTCAAGAAATTAATTCTTGAAATCAACCAAAAGTCGATGTCGATCGAAACCCAAAACAATCAGAGCTTGGTTCAAACTGATCGAACCCGCCTCGATACCAATTTGTTAGATCGGAGAGAATAATCAAGAATAATCGTAGCAAAACAAAAGGAGATCGGATAAAAGTTTCTTGTATTACAAATCAAAGGATACAAGATGAGTAGTGTTGTGTCCAAAATAGATTGATTACAAATTGGGGGATAAGCCCTTATTTATACTAGGGCTTATTGGATTCTAGAAGATTCTAATACAAATATCTTAGATTTTCCTATAAGCTAATATCTAGCTTATTCTAGATTATTCCACCAAAGTATCTAGCTTATTTCTAGATTCTTCTTAGTAAATATCTTTTAGACCAAAATTACTAAACTACCCTTAGGAGGTGAAGTCACAATATCTAACACCTTGTATGTTTTTCATGGTTGTAAATATCGCTCGGCGGTTGACCACCGCCAAGCGCCATATCGGTCTTGGCGGTGATATATCAGTGATATATCGGAAACCATAAGTTATAAAGGAATTTATTTAAAAAAAATAAATATTAGCAATATCATAACAAAATAAGTCAATAACCACAAAAAAAACTCAAAAGTTTAACATCCTTGAAAAATAAAAGCCGCAAGTCCATAAGTATTTATCAATTTATATAAACAAAAAAAAAAAAAAATACGAGTTTGACCCATTTTTGACCTAGTTTGACCGACATTTGACCAATTTTGACCGACTTATCACCGATTTTGACCGATTTTGACCAAACCGATAAATTGACCGATAAGCGAATATCGATCGGATCGATCCGATAAGCGATATATCATCGATATATCACCGCCAAGACCGATATTTACAACATGATGTTTCTTGAAATTTAGGATCTTCTCTGTCAGAGGTGTTGGGCTAGGTAACATGTTCTGGTTCATATGTGTTGGGGCCCACCCTCAAACACTTTTTGCCCGTCTATTGTTTTTTTTTATAAATACATAATGAGTTAGGAATGGTCATCTAACCTATATTATTACGACACTAGCCTTTTTTTTAAGCAATTTAGGAAGTTGTATGCATTTTTGAACACTTTGGGCAGCGTTTACTCATTTGAAATGTGCCTAATTCTTTACTATTTGGCCGTTTAGAATTAAAATTATAAAACAAATTGACCCATTAACTGTAAATGGGTTTAGATTGTCATACATAAACGATTTAGGAAGTCGTATGCATGTAACACTTTCGGTGATGTTTACTCATTTCAAATGTACATAATTCTTTTACATATACCTGTTTGGCCCTTTAGAAATAAAACCGTTACACATATTGACCCAATTACTGTAGATTTTTTCTAGATTGCCACACATATTTATCCTTACCAATGGATCTTGATGTATTCTAATATGTTAGTTTCTAGATAACAGGATCACCCGATTAAGGGAAATGAAATTTATATATTCAAGCATGCCATTAGTTTAACAACTTTTTTTAAGAGGTAGAAACTTGTTTGCAAATGGTAAAATGTTGGTGTGGAATTCAGACAGTTGGGATTCTATTTCTTTTGAATGGGAAGAATATTGTGTTCTAGTCCAATGATAGGTGAAGTTTGCTATAGCTCTTTCCCTTTAATAACTAACGACTTAAAGCACATGATATTGTCATCAACCAAATTACTTTAGTCCATAGGTGTGGCAATTTCATAATCTAGAGGTGTGGCAATTTCGACCCATTTATTTCTGAACGGGTCCATATTTGGCTAAAAAGAAAATGGCCAAATATATTTTTATTGGGTGATGATAGTAACTGGATAAATTAGGCAGTCAATGATTGAGATTCAGATTGATATTAGCCAAATTCGAGATGGCTGGTCTCCTTCACAAACGTGGTTACAACAAGTTTATTATTCTTGACTGCATACTAAAAACAAAGACTGCTACTATATTAGAAACTAAAGTTAACTGCTCCTGAAATAAACGATAACTGCTGCTCCTGTCCTTTCAGTTTTACCCGCTGGTTTGTTGACCCAGTGGGTCCACCCATAATCCGAAAATAGCATTAAATTGCACCTGATCGCCTGTCTTGACCCGTGTCTTTTTCCTCGTGTACACCTTGAGGTTCGTATCAGGTGACCTTTTAAATCATCCAAAAAACTACTGTAAATATTATCGAGATAATATAAGTTTTGTGTATGACACACTATTTATATATGGCACATATAAAATTTCCTGAACAGACGGTGGTATGGGGTCATCCAACCTGTACCAAAGTATTATTTATTTTGACCCATTACCAAACCCAATACCTGCCATTATGCCACCTCTTGTCCATGCTAGTACAAGGATAAATAGTTCTCATGTTTATATAAATAGATGTCAAAATGAAAGATATCATATTGTGAGATGTCTTGCAGGTGAGCAGCGTGGCCTCTACATGGAACAAGTATCTGCCTAACAAACAATTCCAAGGGTTCACTAACTTCAGTGAAACAGTATCATTTTTGAGATGGGGCCAAGCAACTTCCATCAGGACCTACTGTTGAGAATGTGTCCTTAAGGGGTGTAGATTGTAATTGGTCTATTGACCCTAGAAGTATTATGTTTTCTTGTCCAATGGGTGAATTTATCCCTTTGCCATGAAGTAGTAAAAATCTGAGTAGACGACTTCGGGATGGCTTGCCCGCAAGTAACAAATACTTAAAACTTGTGGCTGCTGATACAAATTCAAAACTTTTTGAACCATTGTTTTTTAATGTTATTTTACACCATGACCTTCCAAAAGTTCTTCCATTGCATGTTCATTTTTATTATTATTTTTTATAAATGAATGCCTGTTTGCCGAAGGAATAAAAGTATGATGGTTTGGAAATATATAGAAATTGCTTTGTGCTGTTTTGATGAGCCAATTTAGTTGTGTTCTTCGTTTCTAAGCCTTAAACATGTTGCAGTGTCATCTTGGTGGTTTAACTTTGAAAGAAACTAATTGACAAGTTGGTTAATCTTAAACCGTGTGTTGAAATTCTTTAGCAGACAATTTTTATGTTTAAGTAAATATGTTTATTGAGAAACTAACTTTGACATCTTTATAGCCAAAACCACTTGTATACATCATATTTCCTCATTAAAGCCTTTTTCAGTTGTAATCTGTATCATATCTTATTGTACGAAGGTTATGAAAGACAATTCCTTTGTCTCTCCTTTTACATCCTCTTTGTATTTAAAAGTCTATTGAAGACAATCAAACCATCTCAAAAACGATAACTTTAGGCTTCTCAACTGACTTCCTTGTTTCATTTTTTATATTAGAAATATTAGCTTAAAGAAACAGCACATATCAACCAAAAATGAGACTGTAACGCAAGGTTCATATTACTCATTGACAGTGCGTTAAAGTACCTGACACGTGTAAAGTTGAGCAATCTCGGTTTTATTTCTTCATATTTGTTACTGCGCTATCTAGCAGATGTATCTTTCCATACTTTTAAGAGGTGCACTAATTTGGCGAAAAGTTAGATGACCATTAACAGGCAATATCGACTGATTCACGTAACCTTGAGAATAATAAATACATGAAATGCAAATATTGGATAAAGAATCAATATATTTTTCAATGGGGTCTACTAACGAATGAAACATTATACATATATTTCATAGTCTAATTCAAGTACATTGACAACGGCGTGGGACAGATACATTTGGTGGTTTTCTCTTCTCTCTAACTATAGCCTCTTTAATCATCGGCAGCTTTTGATGAACCTTCCGCCAAATATGGTTCACTGCACCATCAAGTGACCACTCGGGTACCCATTATCATATTCAAAAAACGACTGAACCCGAGCCATGTTTTGCCTGAATTTACTTTTCTGCAAATCGGTGTAGCTTTTTAGATGATTCATGGGCCAGTTTGGCTGTAGTGCTTCACTGACAGCTATGAAAACACAGAATTCTGTGTAGTCAATGGTTCCTTCAAAAGGAAGTTCGATGTTGTCACTGACAATGACAGGTATACAGAGACTTTGAATGGCATCAAAGAGACGGCATGAAGTTGGAGTGTCGCCTGCTGGATGCAAACAAAATTCAGAAGTTCTCATTCCTTTTATTGATTGTTCTTTTCCAGTTGCATTAGGGAAGCCTTCTTCCATTATCACTCCAGGTTCATTGATCAACAAGTCCCATAACTTTTCTCGTACCAAACCACCCTACAAATAATCAGTCACGAATAAGAAGAATATACTGAAATTAGAGGAATCAAGATAAAATAGAAGGGAATTTCAAATTTAATGATTATTGGTAACTGCTAAACCAAAAACTTACAAATGATGGCACTCAGACTTTAACCCGTGGGGTCCCCATGGAACTGCGTAAATATATATGTGTTTATCTTAATTTGAAAACTTAAAGTCTATTACAAGCCCGATCATGTTTTGGCTTTGGACTGGACCGCACAGAACCGAGAACTGAGAACCAATTTTTTTATCAAATCCAGAACCAAAAACTGGTTTAAAAAAATATATAACCAACCAAACCCAACATAGTCGGTACTGGTCCAGCCCCGGTTCTCTTCTTCATATTTATTGGTTCAGATCAAGTTTTGCACACCCCTAGTAATTGCTGCTAATGTTCACCAGTATTTTGTTGATTGGTGTTTATTTCAGTTAAAAACTGAGGTTTTCAAACCTATTTGCGCTAGATTGCATGCTAACATGAAGAAGAAGCACATCACATATGGAATCTGATGAATGAGATGTTACTTTGTAAATATGTAATTATTTTGCACATGCTAGCCATTGATCTATCATCCAGCCACCTCAGAACACAAGATCAAAATAATTGTATAAACATGGTCTATAATGGAACTCTTTTCTTCAACAAGTTTGCTCATGAGAGCAACCAGCCTAATTTTCAGATGGGAGATGAACCTATGATTAACTTTTTCATAAAATTCTCCTAACAAATATTTTCATGGATCTTCAGTTTCTAAGTTTACCATGTTCCATTCTATTCATTCATTTATACAAAGAGTAACCGAAAATACAACAACGGCTACAATAGTCTCTCTCTCTCAAATATTCACCGCTACTATACGAGGAGTATTTTCACTTTGTGTTAACAATCAATAAGCTATTTGGAGGGGAAACCCAGCAACTACTATTGCGACCAAACAATATTTATTCTTTTCAGATCTCTGCTAAACATATTTGCTCACTGTACCACGTGTTTCGATACTCTTCTGCAAACCATGCCTACAATCTAATGAAAACGTAAACATTCTTAATAATATCTCTGCTCTTAATGTCTGCTAATCTTTACGTTAATGTAAATGGGCAAAAGACTGTTGAAAAATGGAATAAAAGCAGGTCAAATAATTATCTTTCATTGCTGTGGGATTTAAATGCTTACTCGATGCCGATGCTTGGCTCCTTTGAAATATAGAAGAATTTGGCGTTTCTGATTCTCCAATAGGTCCAATCTCGGTAGCATATGAGTGTAGGCCACTATAACATCTTTCAGCACAGAGACCTAGTGGTTATGTTCTTAACCGTCGACAAATGTGTATATAGCAAATTTGATGAATCTGGTAAAGGAGTCATCATTTGTCGTATGATGTATCATATCAGACGAATTTCCATTGGAAGCTTTCGAGTCAACCCTGTACCACCCACCAAAGTCAACAACTAGCAGAATGAAGGGAGCTATCTCATCTCTAACATGCGACATCGCAACAGGGTCTGCCAAAGAAAGCTTAAAGTTTTAACATAACCTGAGAATCCAGACATATCTATGGTTCATAAACGTACACAGAAGATGCACATAAAGTAGGTGGATTAAATCATAATTTCAATATTATTACAACTTAACGCTCAGTTTAACTAGTGATGAACATTATTATAACTTGGGTCTAGAATTAAATGGCATTCTACTTTAATCAATTTTATTTTTATTTTTTATTAGCTTTGAAAAAATGTTCTAACATGCACATTTTAGACACGTCACCTGAGGGGTTGTCTGGGTAAGCTTATATGATGGGCTTAAGAGCTTGTTAGCTTATATGACACAAATAAGTCTAAACTAAGTGGTTGGCTAAATTTATATGAGTGAGGTTATGAGCTTATTATACAAAGGGTTTTCGATAATTCTTAAAATTGTGACTTTTTATGAGCTCAATAACCCATGTCTTACCTTACAAGACACTTGAGCTCATCAACTTATTAAACATAAGCTAATCATCGGCTTATGATATAAAAACCACAAGTTGCTTTATAGTTATTAGCATAAGCCCAATTCATAAGTTTAGCCAAATACCCCCGTTAACTAGAACATTTTATAAAAGTTGAAAGCATATAGTCGAAAAAATAAAAAAAGGAAAAGAATAAAAAAAAGGTTAACCAAATAGATAGAGCGGTGAAAGTAAAAATTAAAAGTTGTAAGAAATAAACATGACATCCAATATAATGTTTGTGATAATGATAGAATGGAATGCTAACCGGCAAATATATGAAAAGAGTTGTGAAGGTGCCCAAGGTTTAGAAGTCGCCAGGAGACAAATCAGATTGCGTAGGGAAGGGACTGTGTATGTGTCTGTGTCTGTGTCTCTGTATGTGTTTTATGTTATATTTTTATCTTAGCCACTTCCAGGTTATTTACTATTTTTAAAGTTATTTTTTATATTTAAATTAAAAATTCAATTATTTTACACTAATTTTTTTATATTTAAATTAAAATTCAATTGCACCCATTTTTTATAATTTAAATATCTCATGAATCGTTGATCGTTAAACAAAACAAATTATATTATCACAACCAACATTTAATTATAGTTTTTATAGACGGAAACTTTGATATACTTTCGACCAACTTTTTTCTAGTTTTTTTTTTTCACGTTTTCTTAGTTGTATCAAAATTTGAATTACATATCATATGTGATTTAACACTAATATCAAAGTTGAAACACTAAATATTCATACTAAAGCTCACATAAGTATTTGTCTATAAATAAAAAACTTTTCCCATTTTTTGCAATGGAAAACATATGTATTCTTGCCTTTTCAACTATATATCATACACACTATATTTGAAGTATAGATTATAACAGCTCATTTATGAAACTTCTATAATCACATGTGAAAAATCGATTCAATTAAAAAATCGCATGTGATTGAGATTACATGTAAGAAAAATCACATGTGATCGAGATCACGTGTGAGAAAAATCACATGTGATTTTATGTGTTTTATCCAAAATAGTGTAATATCACATGTGATTTTCATGCAAGTTTCAACAACGAAGGTAAAAGAAAAAAAAGAAGACGAAAAAACATAAAAAAAGGTGAGAAAAACGGAATTTTTTTTTTCAAAAGTATATCAAAGTTCCAATCTATAGAAAGATAATTAAATACTCGTCGCGGTAGTATATATATTTTTTGGCTTAATGATTTAACTAATGTAATTAATACTAAAAAGACTTAATTCGTTTTAACCGACTTAACTATTATACTACAGAACTAATACTAAACAGACTTAAACAATCTTAAATCTTTTACAAAATATAATTCCTACTGAATATGTTTATTGCTATAATACTTAACTCATTTGGATGTTTACATCATTTTTACATCTACATTGTTGTCAAAAGAATGCGGTACACGGTTCCCTCAAATTAGCATAGACGGATCCTCTCGTGAAGGATCCGTGGGATCCGTGCAACATAAGCATATTTTCTTACTAATATAATCTCATTTGCAGGAAACTATGCACCATATACTTGTTTTCTAACCTTTGTTTTGTAGATTTTCAAAATACACATGAAGACTTTGACACCCTCAATCAAGGGGGAGCTTTTTCGTAAAAGCAAAGCATTGCAAAAATACTTGCAATACATTCACTTAGGTTTTATATATTACTTGACGTCCTCCTCAAAAGGGAGCAATCATCAAGGGGGAGCATTTCGTCAAAGACAAAACCATTGCAAAAATACTTGCAACACACTCGTTTAGCTTTCCTAATAACTTGACGCCCTCAACAAAGGGGAGCATTCGTCAAGGGGGAGCTTAGACGAGAATCTTTTTCTCATCTTACTCTTCATTTTTATTACCGTTTCACAAGTTTTTCTAAAAACAACGTGTTAGTTTCTTTTCGACGCTCTTTTTGTTTCGACAAAAAAGGGGAGAAGAGAGTAAAAACTTCAATTTAAATTTTTACGAATTTTATTTTCTTCTTAAAATAATCTTATGTTTTGTCATCAATAAAAAGGGGGAGATTGTTAATACAAATAAGCCATAAAAACGTTTATTTATATTTAAGATCTTCTAATGTTTTGTCGATAACAAACGTAAAATCATTTTAATGAAACAAATAAAATACGTAAAAGGTTTGAGCCAATAGTATACTAACACACTTTTACTGAACATATTAAAACTATATTAAAACATGTTTAGTAAATAAGTTACATAAAACCAAAGATATTTTTATATAAACACTAACAAGTAATATTGTTTACATCTTATAAAATGCATATGTATAACAACTAGTGTTTACATAATATAGAAATGTATATATATATATATATATATATATATATATATATATATATATATATATATACTTTGTATATATTATAATGGGTAAAGTAATGGGTAAAACCAAAGTCCATGACCCATGACCCATAACCCATAACCCATAACCCAATGACTATGTACATTGCATCTTGTTGGGTATCCATAATTCATTACCCATAACCCATAACATCGGTTTGCAACCCGAAATCCGACTAAACCGACCCATTAGCCGGATCCACTGGTTTGATAAGCCGGATCCTCCGGGAGGATCCGTGGGACAATAGACAAGTTTTGTCTATAAATAGTGAGCCATTTCTCTCTGCTCACCACCACTTTACATATACTTTCTCACAGTATTATAACATCTCTAACCTCTGATCCAAAGGATCATTCTATGTAGTTTTATGTTTGTGTGATTCTCTAGGTTCCTCTTAAAGGCGATATCACCACCTCTTGAAGACATGCAAGCTCAAGTCATGAGTTGCTAAGCTTCGTCATCATCAAGACCACTCAAGTGCATCTTGTTGATAGTTCTTTCCTCCCTTCATAGAAGTGTTGTGTTGAAGGCATTAGCGAAAGGTGCCGAAGGGTCGTGTCGAAGGCATTAGTGAAAGGTGCTAAAGGTGTACAATCGATATGGTGCATCGATGTACAAGTTAGATAATTTGGGTTAAAGGATGTTGATGTCCTTATAGTGTTGTAACAAGGAGTGTGTCTCCTTTGGGTAGTTGTGTAGTGGTGTAGTGTTGGGTAGTGGTTCCTCCTTTGTAATGGAACTCGAGCCTTGTACAGGATAAAGTATAGGCGACGTTGTGATAGGTTTGGTTCTACCTCGTGGAAGAACTCGATGTCTATCCTTGTACCGGATAAAGAGTAGGCGACGTTGTGAAGGCTTCTCCGCCACATTAAGGAGCTTGTGTTGTGTAGTGCTTACGAACTTTCGAGTGGGGTACTCGGTGAGTGGAGTAGGGCAAGGAAGGTGTCCTTGTAACCGAACCACTATATATACTCGTGTCGTGGTTTTGTGTTCCTTACTATTTATCTTTTGCATTACTTACTTATATGCTTTTCTATCATTATCCAACACACACATTAAATAGATTGACATAAGTCGATCTAAATACTTTAAAACGAAGTTTTAATTGGTAAAAGTATTCAACCCCGCCTTTTAGTTTTCCACACATTATAAAGGAGACGGGATGTAACCGGATAAAAGGTATGCAAACCTACCATGGTCGCAACTACGAACATGGTCATGATGCCTCGCCAATATACAACCCGCTTTCACCCATCATGTTCTAGCCGCGAAAAAAAAATTATTGAATAAAATAGAGTATTGCCTGAAACAACCTGAGCAATCGCCAAACTGCCCGATCATAGCTGCAAGCTTAGGTAGGTCGCTCCGCCACAATGCAAACAACGACGTAGTTAAAGGATCATCAAAGCCAAGTCAAACACGAAACCAACAACCAAATCATTTATATCTATTATAACTAATGGTAACTGCAATCACAGCCTATACACAACTTGTGATAACAGTTTATAATCATATTTGTAACCATGTTTTATAGCGACATATAAAATTATTTTTCGATATCAAACAGTCGGCTGGCTGCAACCACAGTTCTTATATGGTTGCCCTGCCAAGATGCGTGCTGTGGTAAATAGTGCATAAGCACAATGTCTCAACCCGACCCGGTCCCGTTAAATCTGTGGAGTTAGATTGACCCAACAGATACTATTCATATTAGATTGACCCGTATAATTTTTTACCCGCCCCAAATAACTTTCCACTATCTAAAATTATCAACTTCTTAGGGGTGTTTAAGAAACCTTTGGCTAAAGAGTATATCCTAGTTTACAATAACAAATTATCATCTTATACTCGATCAAAACACAACGCAAGAAGATAGTGTCTAAATTTGTAATAAAGAAACTTTTTTAGATCAACACGTTTCATAAAAACAAAGGCTAAAGTTGTCATGTTTTTGTAACAACAAAATCAACTGATTGGTGGCAAATGAGAATTAACTCATGCATTCTAAATGACTATGAAAATTCAAGGCGGGAAAATGTAATTTTACCTTTATCCAATTTCTAGAATAGTCATAAAACCCATATCCGATGATGAGAATAAGTCACCCAATCGACTGATCTACAACATACCTTAAAACATAATCACAACATGACATAAAAAGTATGTAACCACTAAAATCTTGCGACAAATAACTGGCACAGATCTGTATGCACAATTCGAGTCACAAAAATCATCGTTATTCCGTAATGGGTGGAAACAAACACGGTTGCATAGTAAGTTTAAACTATACCATCCAGTTATTGCCTCGGAAACTTACGGTCAGATCATCCAAGACACATTTTATGTTGTCAGATTACAGAGATCATCATAGCCTTATGGAAAACATTATAAACGAGACGGGGGTGTAACCGGATAAAAAGGTATGCAAACCTGCCTTGGCTGCAAACACGAACATGGTCATGATGCCCTGCTAATATACAACCCGCTTTCACCCATCATGTTCCAGCTGCGAAAAACAAATTATTGAATAAAATAGAGCATTGCCTGAATCAACCTGAGCAATCGCCAAACTGCCCGATCATAGCTGCAAGCTTAGGTAGGTCGCTCCGCTACAATGCAAACAACGACGTAGTTAAAGGATCATCACAGCCAAGTCAAACAAGAAACCAACAACCAAATCATCTATATCTATTATAACTAATGGTAACTGCGATCGCAGCCTATACACAGCTTGTGATAACAATTTATAATCATATTTGTGACCATGTTTTATAGCGATATAAAATTATTTTTCGATATCAAACAGTCGCCTGGCTGCAACCACAGTTCTTATATGGTTGCCCTGCCAAGATACGTGTTGTGGTAAACAGTGCATAAGTACAATGTCTCAACCCGACCCGGTCCCGTTAAATCTGTGGAGTTAGATTGACCCAACAAATACTATTCATATTAGATTGACCCGTATAAGTTTTTACCTGCCCCAAATAACTTTCCACTATCTAAAATTATCAACTTCTTAGGGGTGTTTAAGAAACCTTTGGCTAAAGAGTATATCCTAGTTTACAATAACAAATTATTAGCTTATACTCTATCAAAACACAACGCAAGAAGATAGTGTCTAAATTTTTAATAAAGAAACTTTTTTAGATCAGCACGTTTCATAAAAACAAAGGCTAAAGTTTTCATGTTTTTGTAACAACAAAATCAACTGATTGGTGGTAAAATGCGAATTAACTCATGCATTCTAAATGACTATGAAAAATTCAAGGCAGGAAAATGTAATTTTACCTTTATCCAATTTCTAGAATAGTCATAAAAGCCCATATCAAGATGATGAGAATAAGTCACCCAATCGACTAATCTACAACATACCTTAAAACATAATCACAACATGACATAAAAAGTATGCAACCACTAAAATCTTGCGACAAATAACTGGCTCAGATCTGTATATACGATTCGAGTCACTGAAATCGACGTTATTCCGTAATTGGTGCAAACAAACATGGTTGCGTAGTAAGTATTTAAACTCTGCCATCCGGTTATTGCCCCGACAGCTTACGGTCAGATCATCCAAGACACAGTTTATCTTGTCAGATTACAGAGATCATCATAGCCTTATGGAAAACATTATAAAGGAGACGGGTGTGTAACCGTATAAAAAGGTATGCGAACCTGCTATGGCTGCAAACACGAACATGGTCGTGACTGCCAATATACATCCCTCTTTCACCCATCATGTTCCAGCTGCGAAAAACAAATTATTGAATAAAATAGAGCATTGCCCGAATCAACGTGAGCACTCGCCAAACTGGCCGATCATAGCTGCATGCTTAGGAAGGTCGCTCTGCCCCAATGAAAACGATCTGATATTTGATTGGATCCACCTAAACATTAATCCAGCCTTTCCATGATATATAATAGATATAGATAAATGAAAACCTTAGCTCAGATTAGCGGTCGCCTTGGCTGCGCACGTGGAGGTTGCAGAGGCGACCGTTTGTCGCACTCTACCATCCTTCCACTGCCCGCAGCAAGACGACATAGTTAAAGGATGTAGGATCGTAATATTTATTGTGTTGATGATTTGGGTGGTCTTGGATGATGGAAATACATGTTAGCCATTTGAGGGAGAAAGAGATGAGAGGGTGTTTCTTGTTAGAGACTTGCTTTGTAAAAAAGAAAGGTTAGATTGAAAGAAGCACCACCCCTTCCATAGATGGAAGGGGTATTTATAGTAACATACAAATACGTCCTCCTGACGGACTGTGGATCAGGCATACAGTGGGTAAAGACCCGTCCTTCCTCCACGGTGATACACTAAACTATTCTACGCTACAAACTAACTAATAAACTACTAAATAACGTAAATAACTACAAGTCTACGAGCTAACATATGCTAGAACATAATTGGGGTGACCAATACTTTAACATGGAATTTCCAATTTCTAACAATCTCCCCCTAAGGGAGGTCACCATATGAAATACATTTTGCATCCTAGCATTCAATCTTTGTCTTTAGTTCTGAGCTCGTAGACTTCAATTCTTCAATGTCTGCATTCTTTGTGCTTTTGTAGTGACTCTTCAAAGTCTGACTAGTTTTGTACTTTTAGTGGAGGCCTTTAACTGATCCACATCTTGATGATCTTCGAGCTTTCATTGAGATCATCAGCCACAGTAAATCTCTGGATCACCCTTTATTGTGTTGCCATCATGTGATGTTGTGACTTTTGGACCGACATGTCGACACTTTCGTGATCATGACATCTTTTCATCGAGTAGCGGAAGCTTTTCTTGGTTCAAGATATTTGCGCAGCAGAGCGAAGGATAGTATAAAAATATCCGAGCCAGTTATGTAGATAGGCACCATCATGATTTCTTCAATAACGTGTGGATGCCGTGAGCATGCGACTTTGAATTGACTTCTCAATTTTGATCACCGCAACCGTCCAAATGTACCGCAAACAACAGTTAGCAATAAAACACACGAAGTGTCTTTGATCACTTCGTTGAATCGAGGTACACGCCCACGGTTCCCGCTGATCGAGACAAGTATCGCTCGTGATCGTAGGATTCCTAAGAATCTCTTTGATGTGGTTTCGCGGTTGTTCTAGTCGTTCTCAAACCGAACGTCTCAAAGAAGACAACACGGTGAGTGAACCAACGATTGAGATTCACCGATTGATGAAAAATTGATTTGAAAACAATCGTATTGCTTAGAAGAAAGAGTTTTGCAATACTGACGAAGGTTTTATGAGAAAGATCAATTTTCAATCAAAAATACCTTTTGTATTTGAAAAGAGTACACATTCGACGTGCTAGAGAAAAGAAGAGGTTCACACATCGAGCGGTTTTTCCAAAAGTATTTTTTCAATCAGAGATACTTTTTGTTTTTGAAATCTGGATACACATTCGATGTGCTAGAGAAAAGAAGATTTGCACATCGAACGGTTTTTCCAAAAGTATTCACAATTCATTTCTGGACCAAGGTTGATTCAAGATTGAATCGCCCATTGTTTCTATCCGCTTGTCACAAGCTTGATCTTTTGCAAGATCTCACATGTCACCCACCAAGAGCTTGTTTGATGTTGGCTCTAGAAGGATTTCCATCTTCATCGTGAATATTTTACATATCACTCGGATGTTCTGGCAAATACCACAAGGATAATGCGTAGGACTCTCAATATATATACTTACTTTCCACATTGTGTGAAACAACAAGTCTTCATTAATTTTGTGTCCTAATGAGATATTGTGGATGATCTCTTGGCTCTAGACTCAATTAGTGCACTTTTGGTTCCTATGCCAGAGACTAGGGAGAAGGTCTCCTTCTTCAATATCAACAATCTCTAAGAGAAAGTCGATAGATTATGTAGGTTCCCGTGAGAATGAAACAAGTTCCTTTAAGAGGAACTTGAGTAGCTTGGGAAGTTTAGTGCGGTCGTCCTTTGGGTCCATGACGTCTTGTCTTCAATACCAGTGTTACCTTAGTAAACACCAAGAGCATATGTATTGAACCCGGTTTCGCCCTAAGGTTGAATTATTGGAGGCTATTTCTTTTCACCCTTTCACATTCATTTCTTTTTCATTCTTCAACCCCTTCAAGCTTACCGAGACTTCATAACTAGAACCTTGTTGGGTTTATTCCAGTTCTAGCTCTATCTCGATTCGCACTCTTCCCATATCTCACTTTTCTCCTTTTTTCATCATACCTAAGGACTCTACACTAACTAGTGGATTGTCCTCGGTAGATCCCTCCGCTCTGGGGATCGTGGGAACGAATACCTAACCTAACCATCCTTATAACTCCATACATAAAGTAAAATGGTCGGTCTTTTGGTACAGTTCATTCTTCCGTGAAACCAATTGAAAAATGATTTGAAAATCAATCAAGGTACTTGTGATATA
Organism: Chrysanthemum lavandulifolium; assembly: GCA_022545495.1. Taxonomy (NCBI): domain Eukaryota; kingdom Viridiplantae; phylum Streptophyta; class Magnoliopsida; order Asterales; family Asteraceae; genus Chrysanthemum; species Chrysanthemum lavandulifolium. The sequence goes on along the minus strand of CM040244.1, from coordinate 125,287,664 downwards.
ATATCAAAGCATTTTGTACCTTAATTGTTTTGATCATTTAGAAATACTCCCCCTCAACATGTGCATAAGATTATGAAATTGTTTAGCACATGGAGGCAAGAGTTCTTTAGAAATAATTTCTTTGATCACAATTTCCTTAGAAAAAGCCTTTTGATTTTCTTTGGTAAATTCTCCCCCTCAATATGTGCATAGGATATTTTAAATCATTTTATCACATAGAGGAAAGAGTTCTTTTGAAGCACTTCCACGATTACACTGCCATTAAGAAACCATTTAGAAAATAAATCAAGGTACGTATGTTGAAACATATAAATCTTTGTACCTTGAAAGTTTATTTTCTTTTGAAATGCTCCCCCTCAATATGTACTTCGAGATTCGAAAGCGTTTAGCACATATGGGAGAGCAGTATGCACACTTGAATCAAAACGATCATCTTTATCAAATTTCATTATTAAATCACAAATTCTCCCCCGATCAAAAATATCAAACCCTTTGAGATTTTGGATCCCAAGTGATTTAATAAGGTTTAGAAAACATGAGAGAGAATGTGCCTGATTTAAAAACTCATCTTGTTTTTGGATAAATGATCCTCCTCAAACATGTGCATCATATATATGAAATCGTTTGGAACATGGGGGTAGGAGTGCCTTTGAAGGACTAAAAGCAGTTTGAGATTTAAATCACGATCTCTCCCCGATCAAAATATCAAACCATTTGAGATTTGTGATCCCAAGTGATTTAAATCATTTAGAAAAGTTTGGGAAAGACGTGGCAAGATTTGATTTTGAAAAATGATGATAAGGACCATTTAAGACATTAAAGATTGTTAGTGTCGTATGATAGTTTTTAAGAGATCTTTAAGAAAAATAAAACAATTTCACAATCAAACAAGAACATAAATTTTTTTATTTTGTAAGATCTTTGAGTTTTAAAGAAAATCATACCATGACATAACATTAAATCTTTAGATCACCACTTATAATTGTACAATCCGAACTTTTATGAAGAAATATCGTTTGAAAATATTTTATTTTAAATCACTCCCCCCCTCAATCGATGACTGTAGTCGTTGATTGAGTGACTTAGGTTTTGATAAAATGAAGTCCGGTGATTTTCAAAATTAAGTCCAATTAATTTTCAAAACAATATTTTCCATTTTCAAAACAATTTTATCAAATATTTTGACAAATGGTATTATTCACTCTTTATCCTACACAAAGATTGTGTTAAGTGGTTGAGCCGCATTGTTGTTTGTAAGGTTTGGAAGAAACCGCTCACGATGCAATGAGACTTTACGTTGCATTTTTTATGCCAACTAAGGTCAAATTAAGTCCGTTTCTTCATTTGTGAAGAAACCCATCTCACGATGCAATGAGGCCTCTTACGTTGCATTTTCCATGCCAACTCTCCATAGAAGTCCAATTAAGCTCCGTTTCTTCATTTGTCAACCCAAGATATCGTTACCCTTTCCTTTTGGCATCCAATCATCTTCATTTGTGGGATCCGGATCGGGAACATTCTTATGAACCATGATATCTGCATACGTTAGTGAACACACATACATATATATGGTGGTCGACATCACCCAAACAACAATCGACTAATAAAAGTCAATTCAACATATCAATCAGATCATAAAAGGTATGGGAATAATGTGTTTATCAAACTCTAATCATCTAATCCTAACAATCATATCCTAGGCACCTAGTCCTTCAACATAGGTTAACATCATTTTCAATTAAGCATATAGGATAATTAGAAAAGCTCGTTAGATGATATAAATTTGAAAACATTCTCCCTCTCAATCAATGACTTATTTTTCTGAAAAGTTTAAAAGCGCTGAAGTCATTGATTGAGTTTTCAATTTTTACGAAAACTCTGAAACTGATTGATTTACAAGCAACTCATTTTACCACCATTATTGTTAAAACAAATATTTTCTGAAGAATTTTAGACGGAAAAACATTTGTGTAGGAACACCAGTTTTTTTTGACGACATGCTTTCCTTGTTTTGTATTTAGGATAAGTGCACGAAATATTTGAAAATTGGTTTAGCGCAGCACTTTCCTTCCTTGAAGAACGGGTTGCTATCAGAAATAATAGCAAACCATAGTTTTGAAGAACGGGTTACAATCAAGTAATCGCAAGCCATTTGATTTGTGACATGTTTAGAAAACAAATATTTACACCTTCTCGCTCGAACTTCATCTATGGTCCGTGCCATCGTTGAATGACATTTCTAAGACCGCAGATGTTATCGATACCGAAGACATGTCATAAGAAAACATATTTTGGTATTTTGAAATTTTCCGATTTTTATGGATTTTTGATGATTTTATTTTTTTCTATTTTCTTTTTGTTGGTTTTATATTTTTGTATTTTGTTTTTCTGATAAATATTTACGAAGATAGAAAAGATGATATAGTTAAAGAAGATGATGATACGAGTACCGAGATAAAGATATCGAACAGCCCCGTTGTAGAAGATAGAAATCGTCATCTCTTAAAACTTTCACCACCAAAGCTTCCGAGGCTCTTGCATTGAAGATAGAACACGAGCCTTTGAGAAAGAGAGACTTTGGCAGCTTCCCCCCAAACCGAAAATCCATTAGATGAGCAGATTCAAAGCTCTGTTTCAAGCTTGCCTTAGCCAGGTGCACAGAGAAGCACGCCATTTAACATAAATCCCGCTGCTCCTTTTAAGAACGATAATCGACATTCTCCGTTCGGGGTTATATCATCAACAAGAACAGCAACGTATCATCCCATTCTTTAAGTTTCTCCTCATATTTCATTACCACTGAAGTCTGAAGCGATGCATCCCCAAAAGGTTGTCAAGAGACCACTTCCCCCAAGTAGATGAATTGATGCAGTCAGTCTCTTAGACTAGAGCTCACGAATCCGAATACACATATACCTGGAGACAGAGAAACTTATACCATCGAAGTAGCCGATTAAGTCCAATAGCCAAAGAATAACCCCGATGTATACTTTTCTCTCCCTCAAGAAAGTGTATGAAGCTCAAGAACCCAAAGTACCGAATGCCCAAGAGAGAATAACCGATAACATTGAAGAAGCGTGCCGAATCACCGATTATCTCTGCGGATGACTATCTGCGGATGTCAATTCGGAATAAGTGATTATATCTCGAATCACCGATTAACACTCAAGTGAAACAAATTGAGCGCCCCAATGTACACAATTTCTCTCCCCGATGATTGCGATAACATCGAAATCATCACTCACTTGTGTACCTCTTTTATCTTCGTAAACTAACTCTTCCATCTCTTCCCCCACATAGTTGGAATAAGAACACTAAACGCCATGAGATAAACATTGAGTTTCTCTGCGGTAATGACCTTTGTCTTCCCGAGATATCTTCAATCACTTAAAAGTATTAAGTTCATCAAGTTTACTCGCGTTTAGATGCGTGTCTCCTTTCCCCTTGCTGGTTTTGACACTTCAGAATCAGCAACATATTATTAGCCCAAATACTTGAAATTTGTTGAGAAGAACATCATTAGCTCAGTTGTATCTGTGAGAATCAACTTGCTGAAGAATAACGTGAGCAAATCTAATTAGGGATTAAGTTTGGCTTTTCACTATCCCCCAATTAGTGCTCTCCCCTAAACCGACAATCTGTTTGATAGCCTAGATTAAGAAGTCTTTAGATAATCAAATGCAACTCGTCTTTAGTCTTCTAACATGCAGCAGAAAGTGTAGAACAGACTGTAGACTCGACCTTCTTCAAGATTGTCTAGTTGGGGAAATAGAAAGTCAACATCTTCAACTCACCAAATGCATTCCCGTTAACATACAAATAGCAAATCCCTTAACTCAAATCCGCCAATCAAACAAGAACGAAAGATGTTCATTAAGGAAATCAACCCAAGAATCGGAAGCACTTTGTCATTAATCAAATCAGCCGTGTGAAGATGTTAACCAATGGCTCTTAGAAGAAAACTCCATGTGAAGATGACCCGATAAGAAGAAGCTCGGTTCTTACATGAGTTTGGAGCCGTTTGACCATTTATTCTCGATAACAATCAATCATGCAAGAATTCACACACTTATCCCCTCAAGAATTGCATACGGAGTTGCCATTCTTGATTAAATAAGTGAAATCATCCAAATGTAGTCTATTCACACTTCTCCCCCGCAAAATTAGCATAAGATGTCACCATCGTCATTATAAAAGAGCAAGTGGAATAAGATAACAATCATCGGTAGTTCGGTTCACTTGATGTTTGAAAGCGCATGGAAAAAGTATGAAGCATGTTGATGAGAATGGTCATTAATAAGAAGATTTCTCTTCTTCATAAGATAAAGCGCACTGAAACGTACACTTTTCTTTTCTTTAGAGTACGAGGCTTGAACTGAAGTATTAAAACATCATAATCTCTCTTGGCAAACTTGTAATCAACCCCATTATCATTCAGTAGGCTTTTTGTCATGACAGCTGATGGAGAAAACCCAATATGATGAATTTGACCCTGAAGTAAACTATCCCGAACTTGTGACTTAAACTTGCACATATGTAACAAAGAGCGGTGCCGATTTCCATTAGCATCTCTAAGTACTCTATACTCTTCAACCAACCAACCATCAAGTATAAGACGTACATCACCTCTTGAAAATCCACAATTGAATGTGATACTGAGCACTACAACGTAACTCCTTAAAGTGATAGTTATCTTGTGGTGGTAAGAGCCCAATTCCCCCAAGTGGTAAAAGAAAAGGTAAAAGTCACCCAACAATAACTAGATTTCCAAGTATTCATTTTTTATAATAAGCTTGAACAAGGATCTTGAAGAATCTTCATCCAACCATCCCCGATACCTTCAGATACTAAGTACACTTGCCCGTGATATTTCACTTCAACCTCAAATAAATAATAGTGAATTAACACCGTTGTCACATTTCTGGTTAAAAGCTCAAATCTAGCCTCCTTTGATGTTTTAAGTGAACTATGATAATGGTTTATCATCCCGACCATGGTTAAAAGCACATAACCCCGTAAAACCATGTAATAACCAAATTGCCATGAGGACAATCCAAACAAACACCCAATTCATGAAGTACACCTTTTATCCTTCTTCAAGCGTAAACCGTAGCACCAAAGATCGGATAAGATCTAGAATTACACTTTCCCTTTCTCCAGGATGGTTCCATCATTACGGGATTTTACAATTCTATGGTTTATACCGAGAAATAGTTTCTTTCGCGGGATTTTACAAAACCAAAAATAAACCGTAAGATAGATTCGGAAATGCACTTTACTATTGCGAGGATGTTTCCATTGTCACGGGATTTTACAAGTCTATGATTTAAACCAAGAAATAGATTCTTTCGCGGGATTTTACAAAATCAAGACAAAACCGTACACAATGTAAGCTTGAATGTGTTATGACAAATTTGGTTTCGGTGAATATCTGTTTTAGGGGAACATGCAGTGGTTCATCAACGGTTCATTATCCAACACCAACAACATCATCAACCATCCAATTAACACTCCAACAAACACATCATTCACGCATTCTGTCGGCTATTGCAGTGACAACATGGTGACGTAAACCCGATATGCCAAACTTGAGCATGAAGTAAATTCCCCAGACTTGTTACTTAAACTTGCACTAATCCTCGTGAAAAGAAACTGTGTACCCAATGTACAAAACCTCTTGACATTCTCAACTGAGTGAGACACTGAAGTGATAGCTACGTTGTGGGTTAAGTGAGAAAGAGTCACAAACGTATCTAAATAGCCAAGCCTTTATCACATTCTATAAATGCCCAAACAAGTCATCTTCGCGGAAGGGTAGAAAGAAAGAAGACGAAATAAGTAAACGTGCCCGGAAAACCTCACTTCAAATCCAAATAAGAAATACCGAACAACAAACCCGTAGTCAACTTTGATTAATCTTAAATTCGAGCCTTGACAAAATATGATTCGTGAAACTGTATAGGCCAAGGTATCAAATCACATACCACATCAAATCTCATCATCACCCCAAATCTTATGGACAAATCATTTCAACAAATCTCAATATCAAGTCTCAATCTTTTAGCCAGAAGAAACACAAACATTAGCCGTAAACACATGTATCATTCGTAGAAATTTAATGACCAAACATTGTTTCATTAGTCCAAAAAGTCCATCATAATATTCATCGATCTCCTCAATAAATCGGCACATCTTTATTGCATCAAAGCTTCGTTGGAGAATAAGATCGTGATTTAGTAATGTCCCATTTGAACATATACCAATTCAAAAATGTCACGTTTGAACAAGATCGTGTATGGCCCATGATCGTGACTCCAATTTCACATATGCTGCACACCAATTTCACGTTTGAACATTTACAATTGTTACATTATCACGGCCCAATCTTTAATCAATCAACGAGGCCCATGAATAACAAACGGCTTGAAATTAGTTCGGCCCATTCACGTGGCATAGATGATACCAAAAAAAATTAGAGATATAAAAAGCCACTTAATCACATTCATAACCCGCCTCTTTCTCTGACTAAATCACACCCAGCAAACACAAACCTTAATCTTCTCACATCAAGAAACCCTAACACTACTTCACAAAAACTCCGCCTCCCTCTATCTCTGATTCTCTCCAAAACCAAAAAAAAAAATCCGCCTCCATCAAATACAAATCACAACCAACTTTCGTATAACATTAATCTCATTTCAACAACAAGAGATTAAATCCGAACAAAAAGATTACACATTTCTAATCATGAGTCGGGTTAGATAAATCCAAGCCACAGGGATGGAAACAAGATACCTCATTCGAATATACCACAAGGATGGTTTAGGTTCATGATGATGGCAAGGCTTCGTGTTCTAATCAAAGAACTCAGGTAGGTATATTGATTCATGATTTTGTTTCTATTCGAGCATGAAGGGAAGATGATAACACTCTTGTTATTGTTTTTCCTTCAAAAAGATTCGTATATAAGTTTATACTTACAAGAGATAGATCAATGAAGGCAAACAGATTTGGGTTTATAGACCCACGATATTCTTGAAATATCTTGTATAACACATGAATCAACGCTGAGATCATATAGTTATCATTATATTCAATAGATCGATGAAAAGTCCATTCAGTCGAGTGTATGGCCAAAGGTCTTACATATACTTTAAAGTATCACACGAAAAATGATGGACTGAGATCATTATGTGTATTAGTCCTTTCGTTAATGTAAGAGTCGAGTCTTGTGGGATCAATGATGAATTGTAGCTCTCGAATCCAGACTTTCAAAAGTCTTGATGTGTCATTGTTATACTAAGAGAGTACAACCTGAGATCTTCTTTTCATGTTAGACTTAGTGATGATTGAATGATATTGTTGTTGTAGAGTAGAGATTGAATGTAGTAAGTTGATGTGATGATGGATCTTGAAATCGGATATGTTAATGTTTTACATTGCTATCTTGTTGACATGGATCAATGATGGTTTGATAACCTGAGGTCGTGTGATGTTTTGGTGTTTGGTTTTGGTCGTGGTCAATTCATCTTCTCATCTTCTTCTACTTTCATTTCAGTCAAGTCGCTACTTGTTAAATAACAAGTCGCTAGGTCTGCAATACACAAGTCGCTAGGTCTGAATACACAAGTCGCTATTGACTAGTCAAGTCGCTAACTCATTTGCTTTTCAAACACAAGTCGCTACTCTTAAAGAAGAGCACAAGTCGCTACATTTTGAAAGCACAAATCGCTACATTTTTTCAAAAACAAGTCGCTAAATGACTTAAGGACAAGTCGCTACTGTTTTAACACCTCAAATCACTAAGACCAGATACATAGAATCTGGACGACTTGTCAAGACAAGTCTCTATGAAGAAATAAGACTTTTTCCGATGAGTGTTTCCGACCAGCTTATTAGACACCCAGAAAACTTGCATAAAAATGCATCCTTTTTGACTCATTTTGACCATTTGACACAAATCATTCACAAACATTCACACACTTAACATCAAAACCAGATTTAAGACCATCAATACTGTTATAAAAGCTGTTTAAAAAACTGTGTAAACTTGATAAGAGAACCATTTAACCATATCAGTTTTAAAAACAATACATGAACAAGTAAAAAATGGTTTTGAACATGGCAATCGTGAAAAAGAAATGACCACTTAAACACCACATATAAAATCAGATTCAAACATCAAAGACCAGCCGTCACAAACCGCATGAAAGACCACTCGAAAAACCATGCAAATCATCAAAACAACACAACCTGGCTCTGATGCCAATTGTAGGATCGTAATATTTATTGTGTTGATGATTCGGGTGGTCTTGGATGATGGAAATATATGTTAGCCATTTGAGAGAGAAAGAGATGAGAGGGTGTTTCTTGTTAGAGACTTGCTTTGTAAAAAAGAAAGGTTAGATTGAAAGAAGCACCACCCCTTCCATAGATGGAAGGGGTATTTATAGTAACATAAAAATACGTCATCCTGACGGACTGTGGATCAGGCATACAGTGGGTAAAGACCCGTCCTTCCTTCACGGTGATACACTAAACTATTCTACGCTACAAACTAACTAATAAACTACTAAATAACGTAAATAACTACAAGTCTACGAGCTAACATATGCTAGACCAGGGGTGACTGATACTTTAACATGGAATTTCCAATTCCTAACAAAGGATCATCACAGCCAAGTCAAACAAGAAACCAACAACCAAATCACCTATATATATTATAACTAATGGTAACTACGATCACAGCCTATACACAGCTTGTGATAACAGTTTATAATCATATTTGTGACCATGTTTTATAGTGACATATAAAATTACTTTTCAATATCAAACAATCGCCATGGCTGCAAGCACAGTTCTTATATGGCTGCCCTGCCAAGATGCGTGTTGTGGTAAACAATGCATAAGCACAATGTATAAGTAATCCCAAGTTATATAAATATACCAATAAGCGTTATACTGTTACACAAAGTTTCAACCCGACTCAGCCCCGTTAAATCTGTGTCGTTAGATTGACCCAACAGATACTATTCATATTTGATTGACCTGTATAATTTTTTACCTGCCACAAATAACTGTTCTATACCCGATACTTAGTCACCTCCTCTCACATTTGTCTCTTCACTTGTTACAAATACGTAACTAAATTGTTGCATAGTAAGTATTTAAACTATGTCATCCAGTTATTGCCCCGGCAACTTACGGTCAGATCATCCAAGACACAGTTTATGTTTTCAGGTTACAAAGATCATCATAGCCTTATGGAAAACATTATAAAGGAGATGGGGTGTAACCGGATAAAAAGGTATGCGAACCTGCCATGGCTGCAAACACAACCATGGTCGTGATGCCCTGCCAATATACAACCCGCTTTCACCCATCATGTTCCAGCTGCAAAAAACAAATTATTGAATAAAATAGAGCATTGCCCGAATAAACCTGGGCACTCGCCAAACTACCCGATCATAGCTGCAAGCTTAGGAAGCTCGCCCCACCACAATGAAAACGATCTCATATTTTATTTAATACACCCAACCATTCATCTAGCCTTTTCATGATATATAATAGATATAGATAAAGGAGAACTTAGCGGGCGCCTGGTCACAAGACGCTGAGGTTCATGGAGGCGATCGCTTGTCGACTCTACCATCCTTCACGATGAGTGTGTAAATACTCATCATTTTGGTTAAACTGAAGCGCAAAACGTTTAAAATGCTCAAATGCATCAAAATATCGAAAATATCTCAAAATTGCATTTATATGTTTCGGATGCAAAATGTTTAAAATCGATGAAAAATGAGCTAAGTTTGCATAATTGCGGTTTCAGGTCCCCAAGTTTCAAAAATTGTCGAAATAGTCCCCGAGCACTTAATTTCAAAGAAAAGTCACCAAAGGTCCTTTTAAAATCATAAGTTGTCAAAATTAGTCCTTTGGTGAAAAATATCAAAAGTTTTGAGAAATTACAAATTTGGTCCTTCAAGTTTAAAAATTGGCAAAAATGGTCCTTGGAAATTTGAAAATGTCAAGTTTGGTCCTTGTACTATGGAGCTTGTCACTTTTTGTCCCTTGGAACAACTTTGCAAATATGGCGACTTTGGTCCCTTGATTTTGAAATTACACAATAGGTCCTGAATATTAAACCTTTAAACCTTTGGCCCTATCAAATCCCAATTGGACCCCTGCCATAACACCATTTGGACCCCTTCATTTGACCCCTCCCTTTAATATTAAACCCCAGGTCAACCCCGGTCAAACAAACACACCCCGCCACTTGTTCCCTCCTTTTTCTTCTCCTTCAACCACCATGTCTGCAAACCCAGACACAACCTCAGCCTCCAGCCACCCTACTCCTCACCTTGTTCCCCCCCACCTCAACAACCCTCCAAAACGCATTAAATGCACTCCCCCCTAACACTCAACCCACACTGGCAAAATACTTTTCCCGCCAAAAAACTGATCCAATGGCCAAAATACACTCTTCTCATCCAATGGTCCAAAAGGCATGTGGGATTTGCTCAGAAAGAAGAGAGAAGCAGAGTTGGTGTATAAAAAGGGAGAGAGAGAAGCAAGGAGCAGTAGTAGTTAGTTTTAAAATTTCATTGTATGTCGTTTTTAAAATTTCTATGTCTTAAATAAATGTTAAGTTGTAATTTCAAGTATTAATGTATGAAACTTAGTTAATTCAGTGTATTGAAGCTAATTTCAAGTATTAATTCCAAGTTTGAGCAATTTTCATGTATAGTCAACGAAAGTCAAACTGAGTCAAGTTTGTAAAGTCAACCAAACTTTTGATTCAATTCTGATTGGAAATGGTTTTTAGGATGAGTTTAATTGTTATTTGATCATCACATTTGAGTTTGAGTTAGTTTTCCTTTAAGTTCCAGTTTTGAAAATTAGTTGAGAGGTTCAAAGGAATGTTTGGTTTGTGGGTTAAAATGGGTCAAAAGAGAGTTTTGAACCAATTTGGGTTTAAAATTCAGTTTAGTTCAAGCATTTATGTAAAGTGCTTAAGATTGAAAAAGAGTTTTACCAAGATTCACAAGTTTGAAATTTAATCTGTTTCAAAGAAAAAATTGAGTTTCCTCAATTTTTGCATAGCAGTTTTAGTGTAATTTTAGTCAAGTTAAAAAATTATAAAAAATAAAAATCATTAGTTTGCTAGCTTGTTTATCTTGGGTCAAAAGAAAAAATTCAAAAATGTTTTACTAAGTCGCTAATGGGTCAAAGCTGGTCACCGGACGGGGTTGGTGTTCGTGGTGGTGGTGTCAGTCCACAAGGATTTTCTCGACTTATTAATAAGTCGCAAAAAATTTTATTAAGAGTGTCTATCGGGAGCAAAGGCAAGTGGACTAGGTGTGCTTCAAGAAGCTAGAAGCTCAGTCCCAACTCCTTTCTAGCTTATCTCAAATAAGCTCCAAAGTGAGCACCATAACCGGTGTCTTGCAAACCACCATAGCAGCTAAGTCAATTTCCAAGTGCTTTTTGGTTTCTAGATTAGCTTATTCAGATACTTAGGAGCATTTAGTATAATTAGTTTGGGTTTAGTGTAATTTCAGCTGAGTTAGTGCTTATTTGGAGCATTAGGACTCCCACAGCTTATTATCTCTTATCAACTGTTTTTCTTTCTCTTTGCTTATTTTCAGCTTATCTAGGTACATTATAGTTAAATTGTTATTGTCTTATGCTTATGAACATTTCCAAACTGCTTTTTGTTCATGTCAGTTCATAAATGGATGTTTGGTTGATTGCTTATTGAGATCCCAAGTTTTAAAGGGTGTTTGGTTGTTCCTTCGTCTAATCGGTGGACAATAAGTCGTGAAAAAAATTTTATTGTGTGCTTTTCAAAACTAAAGTTTTACAAACATTGCTTATTTTCATTGTTCTTCACAAGTTCCAAAAGATAAATCAAGAAAAAAAATAAAGAAGCAAAAAGGGAGAGGCAGGGGTCGAACCTGAGACCTCTCCCTTATGAGAGCGTTTGTGTGTACTTATATGACCAGCGCCCTTGGGACTTCTTTCGTTTAAACTTTGCAACATTTATTACTTAAGGACGTTTTAGTCAGTTTTGCTTTTAAGCTCATTCTAGCTTATTTTGAGCTTATTTCCTAAGCGACCTACTGTTTTCTCATTTTTCACAGATTAAGCATAACTCAAAGTACTTTCTATGAATTTTTGATTTTTCCAAAATGTTTTAGTATTTTTAATAATTTAATTAGTGTTATTTGGTTTTAATTCAGTAATAAATAATTTAAGAGTCTAAAAATACCCGGCTTTTTCCTAAAATTTTCTTTTGTCGATAGTACGAAAAATTGTTTTTACATTCGTAGGACTTTATTTCATAAATTTTACGCTTTTGCTTACAGACCGCTGTAATTTTATACTTAACGACGTTTTCATTTTAAGTCACGTTTTTAGATAATTTAAGTTTACGTTTTAAATAAAATAGTTTATTTAAGTTATTTTGTTTTATAAATCATGGAAAAACATCATTTTGCAAATAGTGATAGCGTTTATTTAATATATTTTATCTTTTTAATTTTCTTTAATTTGCATTTAAGCCCTTGTAGTTTATGTACTTTTTCTTTTAGTATAATCAATCACAACTCTTTTCCGTTCAAATCCTCTCGATCACTATTCGTTTGACTATTCTCGCACAGCTCGTTGGGACTTAACGACCTGGGGAAACACTATACTCTCCTGATCTTCATTGCATTTGTTTCCAGACTGTTTTAAGTTTGTTACGGTTGGCCATTCACAAGTGGTCGGCTTGCGTGATAAAACTTGACGGTTTGGACCGAATCAAATTTTGGCGCCGCTGCCGGAGAGCTGTGCTAATTATCTTCCGTTTAGCAGATTAGTGATTTGAATATTCACTCTTTGTTCATACCATCTATCTATATCTATATATTTTCTTATAAATCCAAAAACATATTTTTTTTTTATTATTCAAGTTTTCAACAAACACAAAAAACCAAAAAGATTTTCTTTCTTATTTTTACAAAATGTTTATTCAAAAATCCAAAAATATCCATCTTTACCCTCTCACATCTTTGATTCTTCATCCCAACCCCTCTGTAAACCTTTGATTCTTTCTATGTCTTATCCTCACCCTCTTGGTTGTCAATGGTGTGGTGGTCCTTATAATGGTGGCAATTTCCCGGTTGTAGCATGGTGGAGTCGGAAACAGTGCATCTATAACCAAGATCCCTATTCTTACCATAACACAACCGATTTATTCCATCACTACCACACTGTGAGACTCAAAGCGATTTCTTGTTGTGAGTATCCGTGGTGGTTCACACTCCATTCGATTGTCAATCGGAAACACGCTTGTCTATGAGCGGGTTCACGATAACAATTATGACCGCCACACATATAACTCACGACCACATCGGTTTCTTGTTGTGAGTATTGTGGAGGTCCACATCTGTAGCTCGATTGTCAAACAAGGAATCCATTTCCTTGTAACAATTACGACTCTTCGTATCATAACCAACCTCTACAAGTACCAAATGAATCGGGCACCACCTCACTGAGCCACTTCCTCAAAATCTTCTCCTTGATCTTTGGATTTAGTGAAGATTTGAAGGAATGTAAACATTCCCAAGATAATCCAAATCAAAAATCCATGGAAGAATTGTTAGTCAAGAGCGGTCGCTAAAATAAATTCCCAAATTGCGTTTGAAAAATCTATTAGGAATCAATTGCAAAAAAAAAAAAGCAAGATCTAGCTCTCAATTTCGTTTTATTCCCGATGGCGGTGATGATGAGGATACACTTGATATCCTTCAATTCTATAAAGATTCATCAAGTTCATCGATGATATCCCAAAGTTGAGATTCATTCTCAAACAAGCGCTATCACACCCGAGGTTCACACTCACTCTCGAGCATGGGGACGAGCATCTTGACTTGTTCCCGAAAAGGAATCGGACGAATTCATAAAGTCTAGTGTTGAGAACCTTGTCCCAATCCCAAGAGAGTCACATGGAATTCTCGAGCATTTGTGTGATATCCCTACCCTCTTGTCTTCCCAAAAGATCATGTTGAGATGTTCTCCGATTCGATGATGATGATTCGTTGTCTTGTGGAGACATCGTTTATGTGGAAGATTTACCTTCCGAGCTTGTTAGCTTAGAAGAAGAGAATGATGAAGTTATCGACATCGAAATCAAAGATGAAGCACTTGCAACATTACCGAATGTCGGTCTTCTCATTTCTAAAATCGAGGCTTTCAAAGAGAAACCTATTTCATCTCCTATCCCCATTAAGGGTAGTGACATTCTTTCCGATGATTCTAATCCGGAAATGAAAGCCTTCGTTTTGATAATATGGGAGAGAAGATTAGTGGCGTACCACTTTTCATTCTCATAATTCTCTCCCGATTATGAATCATTTATATTGGAGGAGTTCACTAGTGAACCCACTCATATCAATTCGAATATGATTCATTCACCTTCAAGGAGTTCTCGATGAACTCACTCATATCATATCTCCACGGAGTATGATAATTTCTACTTTGATCTAGACACTCCCATAATATGTCTTGATCAAGCAAGCTTAACCGATGAGATTCATGAAACTATTAATTCTCCTATTGAGGATGAAGAGTTAGTCATGATTTCTATCATGATTTTCTTTCTTTTCTTCATATATTCGTCACTTCTCCTGTTCTTCACTCCTTCGAATGAAGAAATTATCTTTGATCCCGGCATTTCCATGTACCATTATCTTGAGCCGGAATATATCTCATCGGTGTGGAACTTTCACGCTTCAAATGTTTGTCCAAACATCTTGAATGAAAGTCCGATGGAGATTGTTTCTTCCACTTTGCTTCCCATGAACCAATGAATTGGGTCGAGTCAAGCTAGCGACTCGGTAATCAAAAAACGATGAGTTAAACATGGGTTTTCACCGTGTGTACCACCTAGTGTGGGGAGTTGCCCCACTGTTGTATATAAGTTTTCTAACAAAAAAAAAAAAAAAAAAAAAAAAAAATTTAAAATAATGGCCGTAGTATTTCCTTTTACGTTCTATGTTTCGCATAACCGCAGATTTTGAATATTGAGGCAATATTCATTTCTAGTGTGGGGAAATTCACTAATTTTATCATGTATTATACCACCCAATTCCCCATTTTGGCCAAAATTTTTTGGAGTAAGTGTTTACACTTACTCGACTTATGGTTATCGATCCGCCATGTCTAATAAACAAAAGGATTGGCTAATCCAGAGCAAACGGCTCTTGGTAAAGATACCTCAAATCCGTTGACGACTTGCAATTTGCCCAAAATTGTATGGTATTCATTTCACCATATCCTTAAAAGTGAAGAGTTGGCTAGCCGCAAGTTTATGGCTTGTGGTAAAGGCAATGGAAAACCATAATTGGTAATCACTCACCAAAGATAATATTGATAATTTATCTAAGAGTTGGCTAGTCCGAGCAAACGGCTCGGTAAAGACAAATCAAACCGTTGGAAGTCGGTGGTTTGCTCAAAATCACATGGTTCTTACTTGAACTGAAACATTTGGCTACTCCAAGTAATGGCTTTTGGTAAAGAGATTCAAATCCATTAAGTTTTTCTCAAAAGATTGCTAGGGACTAGCAATAGTTTAGTGTGGGGATTGATGAGTGTGTAAATACTCATCATTTTGGTTAAATCTGAATCGCAAAACGTTTAAAAATGCTCGAATGCATCAAAATCTTGAAAATATCTCAAAATTGCATTTTATATGTTTCGATGCAAAATGTTTAAAATCGATGAAAAATGAGCTAAGTTTGCATAATTGGCGCTTCAGTCCCCAGTTTCAAAATTGTCGAAATAGTCCACGAGCACTTAATTTCAAAGAAAAGTCACCAAAGGTCCTTTTAAAATCATAAGTTGTCAAAATTAGTCCTTTGGTGAAAAATATCAAAAGTTTTGAGAAATTACAAATTTGGTCCTTCAAGTTTAAAATTGGCAAAATGGTCCTTGGAAATTTGAAAATGTCAAGTTTGGTCCTTGTACTATTGAGCTTGTCACTTTTTGTCCCTTGGAACAACTTTGCAAATATGGCGACCTTGGTCCCTTGATTTTCAGAAATTACACAATAGGTCCTTGAATATTAAACCTTTAAACCTTTGGCCTATCAAATCCCAATTGGACCCTCGCCATAACACCATTTGGACCCCTTCATTTGACCCCTCCCTTTAATATTAAACCCGTGTCAACCCTGTGTCAACCCCGGTCAAACAAACACACCCCGCCACTTGTTCCCTTTTCTTCTCCTTCAACCACCATGTCTCGCAAACCCGGACACAACCTCGACCTCCACCACCCTACTCCTCACCTTGTTCCCCACCTCAACAACCCTCCAAACGCATTAAATGCACTCCCCTAACACTCAACCCACGCGGCAAAATACTTTTCCCGCCAAAAACCGATCCAATGGCTAAAATACACTCTTCTCATCCAATGGTCCAAAAGGCATGGGATTTGCTCAGAAAGAAGAGAGAAGCAGAGTTGGTGTATAAAAAGGGAGAGAGAGAAGCAAGGAGCAGTAGTAGTTAGTTTTAAAATTTCATTGTATGTCGTTTTTAAAATTTCTATGTCTTAAATAAATGTTAAGTTGTAATTTCAAGTATTAATGTATGAAACTTAGTTAATTCAGTGTATTGAAGCTAATTTCAAGTATTAATTCCAAGTTTGAGCAATTTTCATGTATAGTCAACGAAAGTCAAACTGAGTCAAGTTTGTAAAGTCAACCAAACTTTTGATTCAATTCTGATTGGAAATGGTTTTTAGGATGAGTTTAATTGTTATTTGATCATCACATTTGAGTTTGAGTTAGTTTTCCTTTAAGTTCCAGTTTTGAAAATTAGTTGAGAGGTTCAAAGGAATGTTTGGTTTGTGGGTTAAAATGGGTCAAAAGAGAGTTTTGAACCAATTTGGGTTTAAAAGTCGGTTTAGTTCAAGCATTTATGTAAAGTGCTTAAGATTGAAAAGAGTTTTACCAAGATTCACAAGTTTGAAATTTAATGTTTCAAAGAAAAATTGAGTTTCCTCAATTTTGCATAGCAGCTTTAGTGTAATTTTAGTCAAGTTAAAAATTATAAAAATAAAAATCATTAGTTTGCTAGCTTGTTTATCTTGGGTCAAAAGAAAAAATTCAAAAAATGTTTTACTAAGTGCGCTAATGGGTCAAAGTGGGTCACCGACGGGTTGGTGTTCGTGCGGTGGTGTCTTTGTCCACAAGGATTTTTCTCGACTTATTAATAAGTCGCAAACAATTATTAAGAGTGTCTATTGGGAGCAAAGGCAAGTGGACTAGGTGTGCTTCAGAAGCTAGAAGCTCGGTCCCAACTCCTTTCTAGCTTATCTCAAATAAGCTCCAAAGTGAGCACCATAAAGGCGGTGTCTTGCAAACCACCATAGCGACTAAGTCAATTTCCAAGTGCTTTTTGGTTTCTAGATTAGCTTATTCAGATACTTAGGAGCATTTAGTATAATTAGTTTGGGTTTAGTGTAATTTCAGCTGAGTTAGTGCTTATTTGTTCTTTAAATTGCTTATTTGGAGCATTAGGACTCCCACAGCTTATTATCTCTTATCAACTGTTTTTTCTTTCTCTTTGCTTATTTTCAGCTTATCTAGGTACATTATAGTTAAATTGTTATTGTCTTATGCTTATGAACATTTCCAAACTGCTTTTTGTTCATGTCAGTTCATAAATGGATGTTTGGTTGATTGCTTATTGAGATCCCAAGTTTTAAAGGGTGTTTGGTTGTTCACTGTCCAAATCAGTGGACAATAAGCTGTGAAAACAGCTTATTGTGTGCTTTTCAAAACTAAAGTTTTTACAAACATTGCTTATTTTCATTGTTCTTCACAAGTTCCAAAAGATAAATCAAGAAAAAAAATAAAGAAGCAAAAAGGGAGAGGCAGGGGTCGAACCTGAGACCTCTCCCTTATAAGAGCGTTTGTGTGTACCTATATGACCAGCGCCCTTGGAACTTCTTTCGTTTAAACTTTGCAACATTTATTACTTAAGGACGTTTTAGTCAGTTTTGCTTTTAAGCTCATTCTAGCTTATTTTGAGCTTATTTCCTAAGCGACCTACTGTTTTCTCATTTTTCACTGATTAAGCATAAATCAAAGTACTTTCTATGAATTTTTCAGATTTTTCCAAAATGTTTTAGTATTTTTAATAATTTAATTAGTGTTATTTGGTTTTAATTGTAATAAATAATTTAAGAGTCGAAAAATACCCGGCTTTTTCCTAAAATTTTCTTTTGTCGATAGTACGTAAAAATTGTTTTTACATTCGAGGACTTTTGTTTCATAAATTTTACGTTTTGCTTGCCCACCGCGTAATTTTTATACTTAACGACGTTTTCATTTTAAGTCACGCTTTTAGATAATTTAAGTTTACGTTTTAATTAAAATAGTTTATTTAAGTTATTTTGTTTTATAAATCATGGAAAAACATCATTTTGCAAATAGTGATAGCGTTTATTTAATATATTTTATCTTTTTAATTTTCTTTAATTTGCATTTAAGCCCTTGTAGTTTATGTACTTTTTCTTTTTAGTATAATCAATCACAACTCTTTTCCGTTCAAATCCTCTCGATCACTATTCGTTTGACTATTCTCGCACAGCTCGTTGGGACTTAACGACCTGGGGAAACACTATACTCTCCTGATCTTCATTGCATTTGTTTCCAGACTGTTTTAAGTTTGTTACGGTTGGCCATTCACAAGTGGTCGGCTTGCGTGATAAAACTTGACGGTTTGGACCGAATCACTTCCACTGCCTGCAGCAAGACGACGTAGTTAAAGGACCATCACAACCAAGTCAAACACGAAACCAACAACCAAATCATCTATATCTATTATAACTAATGCTAATTGCAATCACAGCCTATACACAGCTTGTGATAACAGTTTATAATCATATTTGTGACCATGTTTTATAGCGACATATAAAATTTCTTTTTGATATCAAACAGTAGCCATGGCTGCAACCACAGTTCTTATATGGCTGCCCTGCCAATATGCGTGATGTGGTAAACAATGCATAAGTACAATGTCTTAACCCGACCAGGGCCCGTTAAATCTGTGCAGTTAGATTGACCCAAGAGATACTATTCATATTAGATTGACCCGGATAATTTTTTACTCGCCCCAAATAACTGTTTACAAACACATAAAACTGACCCTTTTCTTTTGACCTTACAACAATTTCAGAAGGCACACATGGTATGAACAAAGACACCTATACTTTCCATACCATCAAACACATGCTCATTTTGTCATCTTTTCTAAACTCCAAACAAACCCACTCGCAAATTGGTTGCCTATTATCCACCAATAATTCGAAAGCAGACAAAACCGTGTTAAATGCTAAGCTACCGTTACAAACGAAACAAAAAGTCATATGTTAGAATTATTTTTCAGATTATGGACCAACGAAATCCAATATTGGTCAAACCCATTATCAGAAGCTAAAAGTGAAACCTTTTAAATAAAATTGGTTCAATATTTTCATTAAATTTACCCCTATCTTCATTAACTTAAACGACCAAAAAAATCTACCATAACTAAAAACGCATAAAACACACCTAACTTTGAATTAACTATGGTAGGTGTTTTTAGCATCTCAACAAATACCAAATACCCATCCAATTTGTTTTAGTACATTTTTAATTAGGCAATTATCTCCTAATTAGTTACAGAAAACGGCTACCAATAAGAAGCATAACCCTTAACTGAATCATTATTAAGACAAACCTAATCAAATAATTAGCTGCAAATAAGCTTTTGATATATCAGTACATGAAAACCCTAAATAAAGCATATGATAAAAAAAAATCATATGAATGAGTATACCTTTCTTAGGACAACTTGATACTCATATCATATATAAAAAAGTGAGATCAGCAAGATTAAAAAGGCAATCCAAAAACCCAACTAATCATTTTGCTTTCGCCGTAAAACAATGGTGTTAGGTTTTTTGAAGTATTTTGGGTTTTTTTAGTATTCTTCTCAAAGTGAGATAATGGGAGATTTGGGAAGAATCGAGAGAGACAGATTTGAGAATGTTCAAGGTTTGTCTGTGTTTTCTGTATAACAATGAGAGAGGGAGTGATTAAGTACCGGGTATAGAAAAGTTATTTGGGGCGGGCAAAATATTATACGGGTCAATCTAATAATGAATAGTGTCATTTGGGTCAATCGGACGACATACATTTACCGGGTCTGAATCGGGTTGAAACTTAGCGCTACAATATAACGCTCAATGTTATGTTTATATAATTTATTACATGTGTTTTATATCATTTTGGTTGGGATGTTAAAAGTGTTCATTATAATTTATTATGTCAAAGTTTGATCATGACCTTCAAAATTGCCTTATAAAGTTTATGTGTGAGTTTTGCTTTTTTACATTATAGTTTATTCCTTTAGTTTACATACACAGAGTATCTTTTGTAAAAAAAATATATATGTAATCTAGTTAATTATAACAAGATCTAGAGTATTGATGCGTTTTTGGTATATATTATTTAGATTTTGCTTGTTTTAGGGGCCTAGTTTTGTGATAGCTCAGGGCATCCGAAATCCGCAGGACAGCCCTGCCTGGAAGGATATAGAACTTGTACATAGCTTGGTAGGAGTAATATAAATAGAGGAGGCCTCATTTGTTCAAGGTATTCAACACAGTTCACTTATAATCTCTCTTCTAAAGTTCTCTAAGTAATACAAAGCGTTTTGCATATTCCGGTTGTTCCTTTTTTTTTGAACGGTACTTTAGTTGCATACATTGTTAAGTATTCAAGCAAGATTGAGTTTAATCGAGACTAAATACCGCACGAAATACCTTGTAGAGACAAGCACATACAACTAGTATTAACAATCACACCCTAATTTTCACACTATAGCTCCATTTGTATTTTTTACCATATTAAAATAAAATAGAATTAACTTTTCCCTCACATAAAAAATATCCGGTTCTATCTTAAATTTGAGCGCCTACTGACCGTTTACACAAGATACAAATTTGTTTTTTTCTTGAGATATTTTTCAACAATCATCATCAATATATAATACAATGCTCTCTAGCTCGCTCACTCAGTTTCTATATATCAGAATTATTCATGTAAGTCATCATCTGTAATTTATATATAAGAAGATTTTCATTAATTTCCTACATTGCTTCTGTATTGATCGAAATGAAATTGCTAATGATTGTAATATATACTCTACTAAGCACTGTTTCTTTTAATTGTGTATATAGAAAAGTGGCTTTATGATACCTATAATTTTGTTTGTAGGTTGACAATCAAGTTGGCAGTTGTAAATTGTTTCCTTATCTACCCGAGAAGTTGCGAGTGCAAGTATCGATGGACAGGTAAAAGTTCCGATGCCCAGCCTAGCCACAAATTCAAGCGCGATAGTCTTTATATAGACAAGCAAGGCAAATTAACAAGCTTCAATCATAAAAAAGTTTCAAGGAAAAGGGGTATGTATCATTTAGTCCCTGTTTCATTTATCATATCTTCAAAATGTGCTTAAATTTGAAAATACATATTCAATTCCTCATACTTAATAAAAGGTCATTGCGCATTCATCATTTGGAGCGTAGAGAGTGTTTTTGTTTCTGATATATTAGTTACGGTCATTGTATGTTATCTACATATATATAGGTGGTTCTTTGAGGGGACAAGGATGGAAATATGGATCAGGATTTGTGGATGGAATATTCCCAGTGTTGAGCCCCGACGCTCAGCAAATTCTAAACTTCATGAAAAAGGAAAAGGATGTTAACAGGGTATGCAGTGCTCTTAGTAGTCTTCCTCCCACCCATACTACTTGGGACGATATCATCAGTGTTGCTGTTCAACTTCGCCTCACTAAAATATGGGATCCAGTCATTTTGGTAATGAATATGGTCAATTGGTAAATATATATGTCTTCAGTTTGCATGTGGCTTATTGGCAAAATCTACTCTCGTTACAGATGTGTGAATGGATATTGTACAGGAGTACTTACCAGCCAGATATCATTTGCTACAATTTACTTATTGATGCTTTCGGGCAAAAGTCGTGTGCTGACAAGGCAGAGTCTACTTACTTAAACCTTCTAGAAGCTAGGTGCATTCCTACCGAGGATACTTATGCACTTCTTCTGAGGGCTTATTGTAAGTGTGGGTTACTGGAAAAAGCTGAAGCTGTCTTTATGGAAATGCGGAAATACAATCTTTCTCCAAGTATGTCTTAGCCATCATCGATAGTAAATAACCGTGATTTTATGGATCAGTGGTATTATGATAGAACACGTCTTTAGTTATAAAAAATGGTAGATTTTTCAGGATTATCTGATTTAAAAATATGCAGGTGCTGTGGTGTATAATGCCTACATCGATGGTCTTGTGAAGGGCCGAAACTCACAAAAAGCTATTGAGATCTATCAAAGGATGAAGGGAAATTGCTGCCAACCCTCTACTGACACCTACACAATGTTAATTAACTTATATGGAAAGGTAATTACATTAATATTACATTTTGATCAACTCAGAACTATGTTGTCACAGTCAACCTTAATAAACCTCTGTAACAGATAATGGATCATATGTAGGATAAACAATTGATCGATTCAATTATGAATTTAGACAGGTAAACTGTTTTTATGATAGCGCATTTAGGTAGTTTATGATATGTGATATAAGTTTAATGAACTAAATGAAGTTATTCTGTACCATTATAGGGGTATGGTGAATTGACTTTATAAAGTCAAAGAGTTGGACAGTTGAGTGTGTGCAGTGTGAGTAGGCCTGTAAATATATATACTTATGAATATCCAAATAGTGACCGATGACACTTCTATTTACAGTTACGAAAGTCACGTCTTTCTGCCAATGTTGGCATCCTCTGGATTTTTTGTTATTTGAGTATATACTTGTTTTCTTTGTGATTATTTCAGGGACCTAGTAAGTGGTAGTAAATCATTAGTATATTCTATCCATAGAATGTCTACATTTCATCCTTAAACTTGTTAACTTACCATCCCAAATTAGTGACTTTCTCTTTAGCCATCTTTCTAAAATCTTGTGGTTTGTGTTTAAAATTTTGTAACTAAATCTCGGTACATATTAAAGGATATCAAACCAAAAAGAGGCGTCTTATCTTGTGAATATTTTAATCATTTTGCCTTTAAACCACATGTCTCTCTATATGTTGGTGTTAGGGAAATAAGATCACAATCCTGTTAGTATTTAATTTTTGAACATTTTCTATAAAATATTATCTACTATCCAAGTCCTAAGTTTGTCAAATTTAATTTGCAGGCGAACCGTTCATACATGGCTTTGAAGGTGTTCCAAGAAATGACAAGTCAAAAGTGCAAACCCAATATATGTACATATACTGCTTTGATAAATGCGTTTGCTAGGGAAGGTCTCTGTGAGAAAGCAGAAGAGATATTTGAGCAACTACAGGAGGCTGGAATTGAACCTGATGTTTACGCTTATAATGCACTTATGGAAGCGTACAGGTCATTTCCAAAGTCTCTACAAAAGTATTTTTGTTGCATGTAAAGGATAATCACAACTCCAACTGTAAAGTCACTTCAATATACATGTACATTGAAACGCGAGTTCACTTGCTGGAATGCATAATTGATTGGCTTATAATTTGTATCAACATATTCAGCTAATATTTATATAGATGCAGCTTTTTTCTTTTTTTTTTTCTTTTTTTCTTTGTTTTATAACTATCCATAACAAATGTGTTTCTGTTTCTCCAACAGCCGGGCAGGTTATCCTTATGGTGCTGCAGAAATTTTTTCACTTATGCAGCATATGGGCTGTGAACCTGATAGAGCATCCTTTAACATCATGGTCGATGCGTATGGAAGATCCGGTCTTCATGAAGGCAAGAAAAGCTAATCTGATATATGTCTCCTTAATATTGTTCAAACTAGATGACACTTGTTGAAAAAAGTATCTGTATGTGAGAAGTATCACATCTTGATCTCTGGAATGATTGTTCTTTTCTTGAAACCATATCCAAGCAGTTTCAGACACAATCGTCCTTAACAAATATTAACAAATCAGTTTTTTGAAGATTTTAAGAACAAATCATTAAAATCATTTGATAAGAAAATGATTGAAATGGTCAAATGCTACTTAACTAACAGCACAAGTCAAAGCAAATATGTTTTTGATATGAAGCTACAATGCTGAGCCTTTTGCCTTCATAATAATCTAACAGAATGCTCGATTATGTTGTTTCTATAGATGCTCAATTAGTATTTAAGGAGATGAAGCGACTTGGAATTGAACCTACTATGAAATCACATATGGTTCTTCTCTCAGCCTACTCCAAAGCTGGTAACGTGTCAAAATGTGAAGAAATAGTGAGCCAGATGCATAAATCTGGGGTCGAACCAGATACATTTGTGCTCAACGCTATGCTAAATGTTTATGGGCGAATGGGTCATTTCAAAAAGATGGAAGAAGTTTTAGCAGTTATGGAAAGCAGACCATATGTACCAGATATCAGCACGTACAACATCTTAATCAATATGTATGGACGTGCCGGCTATTTTGAACAAATGGAAGAGATTTTCCGAAAACTGCCAACAAAGAAGTTGCATAAGGATGTAGTGACGTGGACTTCTCGTCTTGGAGCCTATTCTAGAAAGAAACAGTACACGAGGTGCTTAGAAATCTTTGAAGAAATGATCACCGATGGTTGTTACCCTGATGGAGGAACCGCAAGAGTGCTTCTTTCCGCTTGTTCTACTAAAGAACAAGTCGAACAAGTCTCGTTAGTTCTTAGGACAATGCATAAGGATATGAAAACCAATCTACAAATTTGATGGTTCAGTTTGGTCAAATATTGAAGAACTGTACAGTTTCAAACCCATTTTTCGCCATGAAAGTAAGGACTGGCACTTGATGAGTTCACAAATCTCGAGACCAAACGATTGTGGTTTGGATGCAACTTTATAAATTTGCATTTAATTTTAGGAAAGTGTCTTAATATTTGTACATATGTAGAGCAGAATCCGTTAACAGAAATAGGCATAATAGTTCATTATTTGATAAGGTACCTTGTAAAGCATGATACATACCTAATATCGAATATAAAGGATGAAAATGCCAAAGTGGATGAATGAGTTTCTCCTCTTATTGTATGTTCATATAGCTTTGAACTAAATTCGATCAGAGTCTCATATTACAATCACACATTCAAATAAGTCAACAGTTTACACACGCATGCGTTCAGAAATACATATATGTTTGCAGATAATATATAAAATCCCTCACTGCGGAAGCTTATTTAGCTTGCAATAGACATAGTCTTTGTACTTCTTGGTCTTGTATTTTGGTGGATCGTCTTTATTGACGAGCTTTGGAATTGGTCCAACCTCAAACTCTGGCGGTGGCTCCAAAAATACTGGCCACGACATTCTTGTTTTCTCCTTATTCACAGTTGATCTGTGATACACACTCTTATATTTTCCATTGCTCAGTATCTACATAGCATATAAATCTTTGCATTTTAGTAAAAATCCAACCAATATGTTGTCAACAAATGCAAGTATGACATTCAATATACGACGTGAAATTGGTTACCTCAATCTGGTCACCAATGTGAATAATGAGAGCATTAGGAATGTAAGCAACATCATACCATTGACCATCTTTAAAGACTTGTAGACCTTGAACTTCATTCGGGACAAGTATGGTGATTGAAGACATGTCGGTATGTGGGGCTACCCCAAGAGCAAGCTCGGGGCATGGACATGGTGGGTAGTAGTTTATTTTCAACATGTAGATCAAGTCTTCGCCACCCAACGCTTGCTTCACTTCATCTTCTTCAAGTCCAAGCCCTTTTGACAACAGCCCAAGCAACTTATTTGCCACCCCTATCAAGCTTTGTGTGTATTCCTCATTTGTATCTCTGGCATAGAAAGGCAATAAGTTAACAATCAAACAAGAATGGTACTGGGTATGTTATGACGAATTTATGATCCTTGGCTTTTAACTTAGTCAGTTGAAAGTTGAAACACATCGTGGGTACTACTAACATGATCGAGAAAGTTTTCTAACCTGAATTGCCTTATTACTCGCTAGAGATGGTTACTTGAAACTTTTACGTTTGATTCAAAAATTTCTTTTATCATTATTTTAAATCTCTTTTATCACAAAATATAAAAGAAATTCTGTTTGCTTTTTATTGAATTTGTTGCAATTTTGAATTAAAAAAAAAATGCCATTGACATGGATATCTACTTATCTCCCATTTATTTTGTGCAACATTATTATAGTTAGTAACCTAAATGTGAATCATATCAAATGTGACATCATTAGTAATCCAAGACCATTCCCAATTTCCCATGTGATGAGGTTCCTTCCATTGGAAAATCTACACTATCAATTTCAGACAGGGGTCATGTTGATCCCAATCACAATGAAGAAGATGATGATATGGGTACTTGCTTTGAAAAGTTGGAAAATGATTTTGCTCGTCCTACTGTGTTCATGCAGCCACCACACTTATTTATATTTTTCTAAACCTGAATTAGACTTAAAAAGGAGGGAATATTTCCCACTCATTAATTAACAAGGGTAAAATAGTCTATCTATACTACTTATAATACACAAACCACTCTCTCTCCTAATTAATTTTCAGACTTTTCAGACTTAAAAGTATTAAAGCGTGATGTATAAACACATTAAAGTTCTCAAAAATTCAGACTTACAACCACATACGATAATATACAACACATTTATACACATATTAAATATAAACCACATTATAATAGAGGATGAACTTCCCTCCTATTAATTATTTTAAGATTTCCTTATATAGACTTTTAAGCAAATACAAGTTACAAAGCATTAGTTACAATACTTAAAGCACAAATACAACTAAAAAAACAATATTCTAACCACAATGTATAATTTAATCCTAAACCAAACGCTTAAAAATAGTGACCTCAGACCTAAATCAGTCATCTTTGGTCCAATAATAGGAAAAAAGAAAACCAAAGAACTAAGAAACTAAAAAATCTACTCGTGTTCTAAATAGCCACCCCACGGCATCACCAACAAACACTTTCATAACCCACGTCTATGATAAATCTCATCGTCATACCAGTAAAAAAAGAAAAAAAGAAAAAGAAATGACATCTCAGATTCGTTTCAATTGAAGAACAAATCTTTAAAGATCTCCATAACCCATCTCGAACTATGGAAATAACAAGACTCATGAACACAAGTTCTTTCTTATATTCGGTCAAAAAAACACATCATCGATCCCCATAACCCATTTATCCTTTCTTCCTTCGAGTGTTTTTGTGGTTCATTTAATGATAAAGAGTATAAAGAGTATGTTTGTAGTTCGATTTTAGGCTAAAGAATTAAAAGAGATGAATTCTTGTTGGTTGCTGCGTATGGGATGAAGGTGTTATCTTTTGAAGAGAAAATTGTGACGTGAGTTAGTGTGGCTGCAAGTGATAAATGAGATTAGGGTTATGAAAATTTAAATGTGTTGGATGGGCTTTTGGCATAAATGGGCCGGATAGGCATGTCTCGTAACGAAGTGCTATTTGGCCGAATTTATCTATATATAAATTTATATTAATGCAACTAATAAAATACCATCTACATAAGAAATACAACCTATAAATCAAATGGTACAGATTATGAAAGCTACTAACTAATGTGGTCATAATTTATTTGACATGATACAAACCAACCATATATTTTTTAGTTTTACAACCAGTTGTTTTAAAGCGTAATGACTCTTTAACTACCTTAATAGTTTAAACATAATAACCCTATTTTTATACTTTTTTCGTTAGCATCGTTTATGACATTTTTCTCATCTCCATGTTTTCTTTTTATCAAACGCATCTTGTTACATTTATTATCGTAAAAAACAATGGTTGAGTACATATTAACTCCATAACTATCTGCATTTGTAACGAAAAACATATAATCAAAACCTATTATTTGTCGGAATTTTGATTCTTGGAGTGCCACCAACGCAACGCAAGACCGCTAAGATATTTTAAATGAGAAGTGATTTGTACACTCTCATAATTGATTAAGATACTCAAATTATAAGAGTTTTGACATTTATACATTTATAAGGTGAAAATAAATAAAAATAATATGAGAGTATAAATGTCAACATACTCATAATTTGAGTGTACCAATCAATTATGAGAGTGTGCAAAACACTTCTCATTTTAAATTGATTATTATTAGGATCTAAAAATAAATAAATTAGTAAAATGAGTAGATATGACAAATGTTGTGATTAAATTAAGTATATATAGTATTGTGAGTTTTTGGTGGACAAATATAACATTAATGGGTTTTAATTAGGGATATATGAAATTAACCCTAATTTTTATGACCATCGTTTTTGAAGTTTTTTCTAACTAATGCAGTAAGTTTGTATCTACCATCACACAAATTTTAACTTGGTAAAGGGAAGTTGACGTGACCTTTTAACAATTGTTTGAATTTAGATAGGACTCAAACATTAGACCTTTCACATCACTTATGAATGTCACACGTTTTTTACGGGATGTACTATTGATACCCCCTTATGGGGTCACATCACAGGGAATATATCCTTTGTCCCTCACTTTTTCAAGACAACACGATTTTTGTCGGTTTATTTCCTTATTTATGGCGCTTTTAAACGTTTGACTTATTAAACTTTATATTTATCGTTCGCATTTTCAGGTTTATAGTTTTTTGATATAAACAAAATTATAAAAATAAAAAAAAATAAAAAAATAAAATAAAAAAGAAACAAAAAAAATAGGGGGGTTACATCTAAAATTATAGCCCCGTATTAATAATCCCACCCGTTTTTTACTAGTTGACCTCCTTTTATGGTTAAAATAATGCCAATAATTTAAAAAGTGACTCTAGGTTGCGGAGGTTTGATGGGTGAGCCGTTTTCAAAACCATGTGTATATGGAGTTGAGATCAATATAGATCTAATATTTACCATATATCCAATAAATCAATCTTAGCCATCAATTTTGATCAAAATTAATATAAACCCCATTTTCCATGTTTTTATTTAAAACAACATATCTTTATGACAAGTAAATCAGAATCTTCAAACTACAAAAAATTATCTTTTCATGACGAGAATTAAATTATCTTTCATGGATATGATTTCAATATTTTCGACAATTTTTTTTCAAAATTCACCGTAAAAATCACATATGATTTGTAAAATCATATATGAATTTGAAAATTTTATTGTGATTCGATTTTATAAATCATATATGATTTTCTTCAAATCACATGAGTAGTATGATTTTACAAATCACATATGATTTGCAAAATCATATATGATTTGTAAAAATCGAATCACATGTGATTTTCACAAATCATATATGATTATTCTTGGCGAAATTTTGGAAAAAAAATCGTTAAAATATATGTAAGTGCATATCTATGAAAGATAATTTAATTCTCGCCGCAATTAATGATTTTTTCACAGAACGATTAACGGTTTATGAGATATTTAATTTTTTTTAAAAAGGTGAAAGTTTATTATTATTATTTTTTTATTTGAAAAATAAATGGTATAATTGGCTCATTAGATCCACAGAATTTGAGATATATACTGAACTTTTGCCGTGAAAACAATAAAATATTTATGTACATTGAAGCATGTGAGTACATGACAATGAATAGGGTCATGTGATGATAAATATTTTAAGTAAAATATATCTGTATCTTGAAGCATGTGAGTACATGATTATAACGATAAAGATTTTTAAGTAGAGATATAAAGGTAGATAAAATGCTTTGAAAACTAACTAAAATTCCTATTTTTATTATTATTATTTTTTTTTTTGTATTTTTATTTTTCAAAACAACGATTTTATCTAATAACTTCTTGTATCTTATCAATTTTATCGGATTTTATTTTACATTTTCATTTTCTCAAATTAAAATCTTAAAATGAGTGTTCGTAAAATCAGAAATAATTTCACTACGCATGCAAAATATATATATATATATATATATATATATAAAGTGAGGATCACGTACGGATTTTTAATTTTAGTATGGACGACGGACAGATCCTGACCAATTATTTCAGATATGATCTCGACTTTTGTAAAAAGTCAAGATCCAAGGCTAACTTCACTAAGAAGAATCGACCATGTAAACGATTTTAAATTTTTTTCCTTTTAAACCTTACTATGTTATCTTCTTTCATTTTTTATTTTTTCGATTTTTCGAACACTTTTGTTTTTTTGATTATGAGTTCTACCGTGATATTAACGATATTATGAGTATTAGTGATATTATGAAACCGTGATATTCTAAAACGATGATATTATAAAACCAACTGTGATATTTAAGTTTTTATATGTAAAGATGAACCTCGATATTAAGAAACATATGATAGTTCTTATGAGATTAACAATTTTATTAAAAAGATATGATAGTTACGGTGATATTAACAATTATATTAAAAAAGAAAAAGTTCCCGTGATAGTAAAAAGAACGGTGATATTAACATTTTTTATTAAAAAGGAATGATATTAATAATATTAGTAAAAACAAAAAGTAGTGTGATATCAAAAAAGTTAGTGTGATATTAACAATTTGTATTAAAAAGTGAATGTGATATTAAATCGATATTGATTTTTACAAAAGTCAAGATCGATCTCGCTAAGATCGATTCTTGACTTTGTAAAAAGTCAAAAATCGACCTTAATATCACAATACCTTTAATCATGAAACGATTTTTTTGAAAATTTTTCAAATGATTCTTAATAATTTATCATCCTCTTTATTTTTTAATTTTTCGTATTTTTGAATTTTTTCTTTAAAAAGCTACCGTGATATTTACGCACCATCCCTACTTAAAAGCTTGAAACCCACCCGATCCCTTCCCTATATATATATATATATATATATATATATATATATATATATATATATATATATATATATATATATATATATATAGGATAAAGATCAAATAAAAGACAAATATCCGTAAAAGATAAAAGATTTTTTTCAAAAGTTCTCGAAAAATTCCAAAAAATTTCACAAGATGGGTATGATGGTGCATGAAAAAGTTGTGAATTTTTTTCTTTCTAAAAGTGGATATTTTCCGAAAAAAATATGAAAAATACTTTACAAGATTAAATCGCTTTTTTGTGCATCAAAATTGGTTTCAGACCCACCTTCTTTTCGACTTTTTTCATCAAAATAACATTCAAGATCTAACTAAAACAAGTTGAAAATTTTGTGCATCAAAATTTTTTATGATCAAAATTAGTTTTGTGCATTAAAAAAACGATCAAAACTCAAAATTATAAAAATGTTTTCACAAAAGTTTTATGCACCAACATACCCGATCTTGTGGAATTTTTCGAATTTTGGAGAATTTAAAAAAAACAAATATTTTTATTCTTTTACTGATATTTGTCTTTTATTTTAAGTTTTTAACTTTACCCAAATAAGTAAGATTCACACAAATATATATATATATATATATATATATATATATATATATATATATATATATATATATATATATAAGATTACTTAAAATAAGAAGGAATAAGAACTATAACCGCAAACCGGATTTAATCGACCTAAATTAGATGCGATTCCTATAATCTTAGATGCATTATAACGCACCATAGTGTGTTTCTAGCTTTTAATCGATGTATATACGATATTAGATGCATTTCATAATTTCTCTTGTTTTTGTTCCTCCACTTGCCAAAATCATGAAAATCAATTCGCACCATCTATACATCAAATTAACTTTCAAACTCAAGATGTTGCATCTATATGAATAGAAATGCATCTAATGCAGTCGTTGCATCTCAAACGCGGTTTGGTCACTTATCACCACTTATTTTAATTTACTTCACCGTATCCCTACTCTATATCTCTCTATATATATATATATATATATATATATATATATATATATATATATATATATATATATATATATATATATATATATATATACACACGCTTAAATGCACCATGAAGATTAGGTAACAATATAAAATAATCATAATAATAAAAAATAAAAAATAATAATAATAAAATATGCGCTTTATTTTGAAAATTTTGACAAAAACTACACTTAATTTGAAGTAATATCGATGAAAAGTTTCAAGAAACATTAGTAGTTATAGTAAAACGAATGTGAAATTTAAGTTAAATTGTTACTATGACAACTATTGTTTTGTTTTACTATGACCACTAACATTTTGAATAAACATTAGTGGTCATAGTAAAAACGTACTCAGAATTTTGACCAGAAGCTAGACAAAATTAATCATTAAAAAAAACCCTGAAAAATAAAGTATTTTTCTAATACAAATGAACTGTGAATTTAAGTTTCAACTATGATTTTGGTCCAAAAAAATTAAAAAGGTTTGAGAAAAATCTAAAAATGTGTAAAATGTATAAAAATTAATTTTTCTTTTATTGCGTTTAGCTTAAATTCAAAGGTGATATGCATTAATGCATACCTACTTTGAAGGTAAGCCCATCCGCACACCATGAAAGTATCTAAAACTTGATTGATGTTATGGGTGTGTTTGTAAAAATAACGAGTGATAGAAGTCAGAGTGAAAGCGATAGAATGAGTTGTGGTACATGAGTAGTAGCTATATTTTTTTATAAAAATGTTTGGTAACATAACTGTAGTTGTAATTATAATATGTAAAATAACTTCTAAATGTTAATTTATAAAGCATTAGAAAATGAGCATTCCAAAAAAAAAAAAGGTAAAGCTAATTATTGGTTGTCAAACAAACATTAAAAATTACAACGCTCAATGCCCATTGCCTCTCCTAAATACTTCAGAAGCTCTACGCCAAACACACCTTATGTCTGTTCTTTGAAACGTATGATTATTAATAGAAACCCTTGCATTAAATATAAATACATAGATATTCTTCTCATGTGTTGTTTGTAAAGAGCATATATAATAGATGGCGTTCTTTATGTATATATTTCCTTTCAAAATAATGTATACGTACGCAGGAGCGGAACTACATAGTGGTTGGGGGTTACCTTCATGGTTCGTCAAAAAATATTAATTTTTAGTGTAATTTTTTTTATGGCCATTTTATTTAAGTGCACTTCATTACAAAACTAAATTGTCCTCCACCTTAAGATCAAATAATATAGTTTTTAATTCACAAGATACACATACGTTTTTTTAAAAATATTTTGTAAAAATAAAAAATAAAATAAAAATAGCGTTTAAATAATAGCGCTTTTTTAAAATAATAGTTTTTTTTTTTAAAATAGCATTTAAAAAAAATAAAAATAGCGTTTTTTAAAATAGCGTTTAAAAAAAAATATAGCGTTTTTTAAAATAGCGTTTAAAAAAATAAAAATAGCGTTTAAAAAATATTTTTAAAAAATATATTAAACTTTTATCGAAGATATCCGAATAAACAAATAACATCTTGTTGCTGCCTTGTAAAAAGAGAAGGTTCTTCGTGCCAAGGCCAATTGACTAAAATGTTAACGTGGTATCATAGAAAATGGCCAACACCTAAGAGCGAGGGGTGGGTGGCGTTGAGCCTCGCCACTTCCTACATGGCATCTCGCCATTTCGTTGATGTCGCCACGACACCAGTGGCTTCGCCACTCTTGGTTTCGCCGGTCCAACGACATGGTAAACGCACAAAAGGTTTTGCGTGTTTGTGTTTGTTTCTTTTGTGTTTGTGTGTGGGTGGGACCAGTGAAGAGGTTTGGGTTACTCATGATTGGGGGTATTTTTAGTTAGTGTGTTGGAGTGATGTCGGTGATGTGGCACACACGGGCCTAAATGAAGAGAAGTGGGCAACCTACTACACCCTCGCTTCTAAGGGGCGTTTGGTTGGGGTATTTTGAAATTCTAATTTTAAATTTAGAAAATTTAAATTTTGAGAATTTAAAATTCTAATTTAAAATACTTCGCATGTTTGGTTGTGAATTTATAAATATTTTTTATTTTTTAATATAAATTTCATAAATATTCTACTTAAAAGTTTATAAAAAAAGTTATAAAAAGTTTATAAAAATTTATAAAAAGTTTATAAAAATTTATAAAAAAGTTTATTAATAATTTATGAAATAATTTTATAAAAATTATAAAAAAGTTTATAAAATAAAATTATAAAAAAAGTTTTAAAAATTTATAAAAAAAGTTTATAAAAATTTATAAGAAATTTATAAAAATTTATAAAAAAAGTTTATAAAAATTTATAAAAAGTTTAAAAAAATTATAAAAAGTTTATAAAAAATTAATAAATATTTTATTTAAAAGTTTATAAAAATCAATAAGAAAAAAGTTTATAAATTTTTTTTCAAGCAAATTAAAATTTCACTTTTATGATTTTGATTCTCCATTTTAGCAATTGGGAATTTAAATTACTTCAAACGCCCACATTTGAGTTACCAAACAGGCGATTCATTTAATTAAACGCAAACGCCTCATCCTCCAAATCATTTCTAACCAAACGCCCCTAAGGGTCTTTATTATCAAGATACATAACATGAAGGTACAGTTTTAAAACTTTACATTGAGAAGGTGGGAACACGCATAAAATAAGAAGGTGGGGCTTTTTATCTTTTGTAACACAGAAGTAGTAGTACTAGCAGTGATTATTGGAGAGAGAGAAACACCCCCTGTGGGTGCCTTGATAGCACGACCCCCAAGTAATTAATATCGATACGATGATGGTTACCTAATTTTGTTAGAAGAACAAGGAAGGGTATACGAAACTCTAACATAATGAAAGGAAGAGAGTTAGGCAAATAAAAGTACGTACCTGTAAGAAGGAGGGTTCTTTGGCCAAAATTGATAGTTGATAAAAGAAGGTGGCCAAACTATATGAAACAAATGATCCACCCATCCTTTCTTGCCTTGAACTTCTTTTTGAAGCTTTGTTCCATACCCTTCAACACCTTTGTAACCATCTGGTTTAGCAATGACTTCTTTTTCTTCTTGTGGTAGCTCAAAGAACTCTTTTCCAACATTTTGTAACTTGCTAATGAGTTCACTTGGTATCCCATGGTTCACCACTTGAAAAATACCCCAATCGTTGCTCGCTTTGGATATCAAATCGACCAAGGATTCGTTATCTGCCTGGCTAAGATCGATCACTGGAACCTCCAACAAGACGCCATGGAGAGTGGTCGTTGCTGGTTGTTCGTTTTCCAGTCTTATGAACTCACTTGGGATTGTGCCATTTAGGTTTGAGAGTGTTGCTATTTCTTGAACTCTTTCCACCTCCATTGTGTGTGCTTTTGCCTCTTGTTTTGGCACTCGTTGTTTTACTTTTATATTAGGCCCTTAACTATGGAATTCCATCTCCTCTAGGTTTTTCTAACTACCCACATGAAACAACTTTATCTAATACGATAAAATGACAGATACATCCTTTTGATTACTATTAATACTAGCAGGAACTGTGCGTTTCCTGAAATAAAAATTTTCGATAAATAATGTATTTTAGTTTATTATGTTATTTTTAACAATAAATTTACAGATCAAGAATTTCGATAGCCGTGTCCGCTCGGCTCGAACCCTGTTTGTCAGTGTCACGCGCCGGCTCGGCTGTTGGTCCGCTACCGTCGGTTCAAACTCATTTCATCTGGTTGCTGCCTCGAATCAATATTTGTATAACGCTTTATTATTTGTAGAGTGAAATTTAATGCAGGAATGTGTTTAATTTGGTAGACAATACGCTTGATAATTAGATTTTTATGTAAGTGCTGTTTTAATAACCGTATTAATCAGATTTATCGAATTTGTTAAATAATTGACTATATTAAAAAGATTAATGTGGTGTTTTGTTGTACACTATGCTTCTTGTCTTGTAC
Source organism: Chrysanthemum lavandulifolium (assembly GCA_022545495.1). Lineage (NCBI taxonomy): Eukaryota > Viridiplantae > Streptophyta > Magnoliopsida > Asterales > Asteraceae > Chrysanthemum > Chrysanthemum lavandulifolium. Next base: position 125,251,769 of record CM040244.1, on the reverse strand, counting down.
GTCTGAAAATTATGTGCATTAAAGTGTTGTACACTATGTTTCTTTTCTTGTAAGTAGTAGTCATTATAGTCATTAATAACATTGACCATTTTAATAGCATTAATTTTGTAAGTCTGAAAATTACATCATGCTTATTTTCTTGTAAATCTAAAAATTGGTTGCAGCTATTGTACATTGTGCTTAAATGGTTGTAATTTTTGGTGAAGTGGTGTTTTTAATAGCATTAATGTTGTTTGATAGAATTTTGGTCTTAAAATGACATCACGCTTTATTTTGTTGTACAATATGCTTACTTTGATGTAATTCTGAAAATTGGATGCATTAAAGTGTTGTAAACCATGCTTAATTTCTTGTACGTCTTAAAATTAAGAGTGAGGTGCCTTCGTGCATTATAAGTAGTATATATAATAAACCACTCTTCGGTACTGGAGATATTGGAGATAATGATTATGTCTTATTGATTGACTAAACATAGATACAATGTACATATATATAACATTACAATGAAGGATCTAGAATCGGGCTAGAGCCCGCTACACAATGATATACGAATATGGGCTAACACTCCGCAAATCATAGCGGAGGACACCGGACGAGACCGGAGCGAAACTCCTCAAATAGAGTCAAGGCAACCTTTGGTGAATATATCTCGTGATCGACAATAAGGAACATGAAGCACCAACCTCACCAAGAGTAACCAAGTCTCGAACAAAGTGAATATCGATCTCAATATGCTTCAGACGATGATGCCGAATCGATTACGAGGATAAGTAGACAAAGACTAACATTATCACAAGAGACAAGCGTGCGGAAGATAAAGGCGTGTAGCTCACGCAGAAATTCAGAACCAACAAGTCTCAAGAATAAAGATTGCAACCCACTGGTATCTGCTCAAGACTAGAACGAGACAACAGAGGGTCGACGCCAGAGGACCACGAGTAAGTTGTTGCCAAGAAATACACAATATCCGTAAGTCGATCGCTTTGGTGGTAGGACAACCAATTTAACCGCATCCGAATAAGCAACCAAGGATGCGCTAGAAGATGCGAACAATGTGAACCCATAGTCTAAGGTACCCAACATATCGCAAAATCCGCTTGAGAGCCGAGAAAACGGGCTCGAGGGTCATGCATATGAAGGCAAACCGCCGAATCGCATAAGATATATCCGGGCGAGTAAAGGTGAGATATCAAGAGAACCCGCAAGACTGATATAAAGTGGGATCGATATCGGATCACCATCATCCCAGTTTAGACTCGGTGTCAGGAGTCCGACTGGATTACAATTAACCATATGTGCTTTTCCAAAACCTCAACAAAGATATTTCTTCCGAGATAAAACAACCTCAAGAATCACGGTAACAGAGATACCCAAAAATAATTAAGAGGACCCGGATCCGCTATAGCAAACTCGTGATGTAAGGATCCAATAATCCGCAACAAATTCTCCGAGGAAGCAGTGAGAACAATATCATCAACATATAATAGCAGGTAAGCAATATCCGTTCCTTGTCTGTATATAAATAAAGATGAGTCACAACGACTCTGAGAAAACCCAACCTGAGTGATATAGGATGCAAATCGCTGAAACCAAGCTCGAGGGCCCGCTTGAGCCCATACAGAGACCGCCGCAATAAACATACATAATCGGGATGCAGAGTCCCAAACCCTGAGGTCGATGCATATATACCGCCCGTATAAATCACCATGTAAAAAGCATTCTTGACATCAAGGCGATGAATCGCCAATGGCGAAGTAGCTAAACTCGTGATGCTCGGATAGTACCCGGTTTAACCACTGGACTAAAGGTCTCATCCACATCAACCCCCTCTAATTGATTACTACCATTTGCCACAAGACGAGCCTTGTAGCGACTAAGAGTACCATCAGCCAAATACTTATGGCGAAAAAGCCACATACAGCGAATAATGTTTGTGTCTGTGGGTCGGGGCACAAGGGTCCAAGTTCCATTCTTAATAAGCGCAGTGTATTCATCACGCATAGCATTTTTCCAATTTGGATCATTAGACGCATCACGATAAGATTTTGGTAATGGAGAAACCGAAGACACATGCATATTAAGACGCTCAGTAGGACGATTAGTACCGACACGATATCGTGTGACCATGGGATGAATTGAGACAGGGTTTGGGTTATGAGGAGGATCTGGGATAATATGTTGGTGTTGGTTTGCGGGTGGTGATGTATTTGGTGTTTGTTGTTGGGCTGTATTAGGACTTGTGGGAATTGGTGTTGTTGGCTCGTTTCATGGACGAGGCACCTGGGTCGCACAACGGGGCGTATGGGATGAATGGAGGATTTATATCGGGTGAGTCATCCAAAAATTGTATTGGGCGCCGATGTTGGTTTAGGTATGCCATATGGAAAACAGTTTCATCAAAGGTTACATGGCGAGAAATGATTATTTTATTGGTGTTTAATTCGAGGCAACGATACCCACGATGATTTGAAGCTTGTCCCAAGTAGATGGAGGGTGTGGCGTGGTTCAAGTTTGTGATTAGGATATAAGTGGGGTAACATAAGCAACCAAATGCGCGATAAGGCTATAATCCGGTGTGGCCAAACAATCGGGTGTACGGATTTCGTTGGCAATATGTAGAAGGTAAGAAGTTGATTAAATGGACACCATGTTTAAAGCTTCAACCCAAAAGGTTGGTGGAAGGTTGGCCCGAAAAGTAGGGTTCAATGAGGTTGTTGATGGTTCGAATCATCCGCTCGACTTCCCATTTTGTTGAGATGTCTTGGGGCATGAGAAACGAAACCGAATGCCATTGTCGGCAAAAAGTTTATGTGAGGCGGTTATCAAATTCACCGCCATGGTCACACCGAAACGATTTGATTTCACTCTTGAATTGAGTGTGAACGATTTGCGAAATAGAACAAATTTCGATAATACATCGACGATTTATCAACGGGGTACCCAAACAAAATGAGAATAGTGATCCAAAACAAAACATAATATTTAAAACCCGAGAGGCTCGAAATTGGTGAAGTCCATACATCGAGTGAATAACATCAAAACATGCATTAACAATAGTATCGGAACTAACAAAGGAAGTCGAATGTGTTCGCTGTCGGCAAGCATGACAAAGCACAGCGGCTTCTCCTTATTACAAGATATAAAATTATTTGAGACGAGACGGCGAAAGCACGCCGCTCCCTGGATGTCCAAGGCGCCGATGCCACGATGTTGATCGACAAGAAGAGCTTGGGGAATAGGACACGGGCCCGACAGGTAAAGGTCGCCGTCTTTGTCACATCGAGAAGCACCGACGTGTCATGAAATCCTTGACTAAAACCAAAAGGATCAAATTCAACGAAGGCAATTATTGTCACAAACAAATTGACGGATGATATAAGATTTTTGACAATATGAGGGGTAATGAGGACGTTATTTAGGTAAAGGGGTCGAGAAGGAGTAGGTAAATGCTACGACCCGTATTGGTGACAGAATGTTATGCCTGGCCACCAACCGAGATGATGGATACATGCAAGTATTAAAATGTTACTAAGACTATTAACAGATGCATTTAGATGCGAGCTCGCACTGTATCCATGGTCCAATCACCGTAGTAGGATCCCCGGAGTCATGGCACTAAAACACGTGGTAATCCCGAAAGTTGTCGACCCGAACTGCTGACCCAAACCTTGCGGCCCAAAACGAGTGAAACATTAAAGTCCGCCCAATGTAGAAGATCATTTGGTCTTCGAACTATTAAAAATAGGTGATGCATGTCATTCAAGACCAATAACTCCCGCAAGGTGGCATGTTAGATATAGGTGGAATAATCTATAGTTTTGCGGTAGGTCGGTAGGGCTCATATTGCTTATATTATAAGCTTGTGCCACACATCGACACTGTAGAATTTGGAGTTTTGGTGATGTAGGAGAGTGGTATGTGGTGCACGAACCACTACCGTAAAACCGAGCAATATAACCCGAAAGCGACTCTAGAGTCGCGACCCAAACTCGAATAGAAACCCACAAAGAACCACGACCTAGACTTGAATCATTCACACAAACTTTGCTCTAAATCCTTAAACGAACGGACCATTGATCTCCGAATGGCGTAAGATGGTGATGGAGTGGCGATGACACGCAGCCGGTGAAATGACTGTGAATGGGTGGTGGCGGTACGAGCTTGATGGTGAGGGGGTGGCGGCTGGAGAAGGAGACTAATATCCAAAGTCTTGTAACCCAAAGTACAAGAATATTTAGTGCGATTGTGACCAAGCACAAATCACCAAGCAAATAACAAGACTTGTTACCGCGAACAAGTAACACGAAAAATAGAGATCGAATATATTTGAGTTTTAGGGTTTTGGTGTTTACATGAGATGGTGAAGATGGGAGCTGGAAGAAAAGAAGGAAAGGAGCGATGTTTTAATGCTCGATACCATGTTCAGATCGAGATATTGGAGATAATGATTATGTCTTATTGATTGACTAAACATAGATACAATGTACATATATATAACATTACAATGAAGGATCTAGAATCGGGCTAGAGCCCGTTACACAATGATATACGAATATGGGCTAACAACCACAAAAATACTTTCGCCAATCTTTTTTGAGAGAATTGCATATATTATTTTAGATTTAATTTCATTTACATACGAAACATTTACTCACATACAAAAAAAAAAAAAAAAAAAAAATCGGCTACTCATTTTAACAAACTTAATTTCATTTTGTTTTTAAATATCAATATTTTTTAAACCGTTAATCGTTAAGCGAAAAAAATATAACATAGCAACGAACATTTAATTATCTTTCAATACATGAGCACTTTGATATACTTAACAAATAAATCAATGAGTAAAATACACCTGTTAATACAAACTAGCATGGGTACCCGCGCAAAGCCGCGGTTCAGAAGCGAATTGTGTTTAACGATTTTTTGATTTTATATTTTTTTGCCGAATATTATTTAACAATTTCTAGAAATGAAAGATGATAGTTTCTAGATATTGTGTATTTGTGTTATGAGAATGAAGAATTAATATGCCATTATTATATATGCAAATTCAAAAAGTTATTAATTTTAACTATTTAAACATATTAAATTCATTATATTAGTTATATTTTATTATTGTAACATGCATCCAATTTAATGTCATAGTTTAATGTACAATTTGTGTGTTTTTAAAGTTTTAATTTCAAAATTACTAATAATAGCAAAGTGTGTAGCTTAAATTTTAAGACTTCTAAAAATAAAAGTCATAAATGCTTTATATAGTTAAGATAAGATAAATCGAAAACATTTGTTCATATTTAGCGATCTCTTTGTGTTTTGTTGATAACAAATATAAAGTTAACATAAGTAAAATTATAAGGATACATGTTATTTTTGTAAAGCATTTACATATAGTCATTTAACATAAATTGTTGTAATAATTCATTTGTTGTAATAGTTTATTATGATGGGTAAAATCCATAACCCATGACCCATACCCATGGAGCAAATCCATAACCCATGATCCAATGTCTAGATACATTGTATCTATTTGGATACCCATGACCCAAGGTTCATGACCCATGACCCATGATCCATGACCCATAACCCAAATAAGGAGGAGCGTCTGGCGGATCCCTGGGATTACACTGGACGGATCCCTCAAGTAAGGGATTCGTGATATCCGGGGAACAGTAGATGTTTTATCTATAAATAGTGAGCCATTTCTTTATTGTAACTTACCCCTCTTCTTACAAACTCTCTCATATATTACTTCTCTCTTCTAATCTCAGATCTCTTGATCTATATAGTAGTTCTTCTTTCTTTTTGTTGTGATTCTCATATAGGTCCTTCTCAAAGGCGAGATCACGAGATACTACAAGTCATCCAAGCAAGGGGTCCTTGATTGATTTGTACTCCACAAGATTTCGTAGCAAGATCTTGTATTTCATATTTCACATAGTTGTTGTGTTATAGTTGTGTTGGTTTGGTCCTCCGTGTTAAGGACTCGGTATTTAGCTTGTACTGTAAAAGGTGTAAGCCACGTTGAGGCTTCTCGCACGAGTCAAGGAGTTTGTTGACACAATGCTTGAACTCTCGAGTAGGTGACTCAGGGGTGGAGTAGGGCAAGGAAGGTGTCCTTGTAGCCGAACCACTATAAATCGGTTGGTCATTTCTATCCTTTACTTTACTTGCTTTCATTACTTACATTACTTATTGCTTTATACTTTCTATCCATCTATACGAATTCACATAAGATCGAATCTAAACTTTTTAAACTAATTTAAAATCGGCAAAACTATTCAACCTCCCTTCTAGTTTTCCACAATTGGCATCAAGAGCAAGGTTTAAAAAGTTTTAAAGTATGAAGAAGGGCAATCTATGCAACAACCTCCACTACTTGTGTTGGGTTCAAGAATACCCAAACCACTTAAGTCTAGGATTTGAATAGAAAATATCCTAAGTGTTTAATCCTTTAAACATTAACAAGTCATCGAGCGCATAGTCTCTAAGTGAGTCATCTTCGTGATACTCAAGAAGAGACAAAGAAGAAGTCTCCACCGCAGCGCGGAACTTAAGGGGAAGACCGAGACAAGAAGAAGATGGTCGATTCGGTGAGTGATGACAATAACTCATCGAATCCCAAACCCTCGCCAACTACTAACATCAAGACAAACTAAAGATCAAGATCAAGGCTATGAAGATCAAGAATGAGCGGACAAGGCGGATAAGTTTGAACAGATAAGACGAAGTCCTTATCAACCAAAGTCAACTTTCCTCGAAAAGTTAACTATCGTGCTAAGTGTCATCACTAACAAGAAGAAAGCACCTTGTCACTTACCCAATATAACTAATGTAAACAGAGACAAAATACATCAAGATTTTCTCTTCAGAATCGTCGCTTGTCCTCTAGGAAAGAGTTAAAACCATACTTGTATAAATAACATAAGAGTTGGAATGGAAGATTTTAAGCTTGTGGATTAATTGTGAAACACACACACAAGCCATCTTCCTCTCTCCAATACAACTCGTCCCCGAGATAGCTCTGGTTCCTTTGTAGTTGTGCTCAGACTTAGCCCGAGCTTAGCGAGAGATACCATACTTGTCATTTCAATCCCAAGTGCTATTCCGCAAGTACTTGGGTAATGTATTCTTTTTTATTCATTTCTAATAAAGAATATAAACGTTGAAATTTATCAGTGTGTTTTTACTTACTTGATTACAGTCATTATTCACAATCAGGTTGTTTATTGCTTTTAGCTGTTTTAATATTATTGTGAAACGGGAACAACAACTTGAAACTAATGGTTTTATTTATTGGAAAAATAGATTCGAAACTTATGTGAAGTCAAAAGATATTTATCTTTGGTACATCATTCTTGAAGGTGACTTTCAAGCCACTACAAAAGATGATAAAACCGGCAACCAAATAAACACACCTCATGATGAACTCTCCAATGATCAAAAGAAGCTTTCCAAATATAGTGAAGCTAAAATGGTTTTATACAATGCTTTACCCAAAAAGGAATTCGAAAGAATTTCTATGCTTAAAACCTCTAAATAAATTTGGAATTCTTTAGTTGTAACTCATCAAGGAAATCAACAAGTTAAAAACAATAAAATAGATTTATTTGTTCAACAATATGAACAATTTTCAATATCGGATGAGGATAGTATAGATAATTCTTTTGCTAACTTTAATACTATAATTACATCATTACAAGCAGTTGATGAGTCTTTTCTAGTCGTAATCATGTCGAGATATCTAAGGGCACTTCCATCCAAGGAGATCAAAGGTAACGACCATCAAGAATCAAAAGACTTATCAATCCTCACCTCGACGACCTCATAGACAATCTAAAGGTCTATGAGCTTGTCCTCGCTAAAGATTCCGAAGCCTCAAAAGAAAAGAAAGAGAAGCACAAATCTCTTGCCTTAAAAGCCAAGAAGGTCTCAAGCGATGAAGAAAACTCTTCTTCGGAGAGTGATGACGAAGAATATGCCATGGCGGTAAGGGATTTAAAGAAGTTCTTTAAAAGAAAGGGAATATATGTCAAGCAACCATATGACGACAAGAAGGGATTCCGGAAAGGCAAAGACGACAAGAAAGCAAGGGATGAACGCGCATATTTTAAATGTGGGAACCCTAATCACTTCATTAGTGAGTGTCCCAAACGTGACGAACAAAGGGCGTTCGTAAGTGGTTCGTGGGGAATGAGTAAGGAGGAGAACGAAGAAATTTGTCTCATGGCAAATGACTCAAATGAGGTATGTCCTAATCTCTATTATAGTAGCTCATCATTAGATGATGAATCATTGCATCATAAATATGATAAACTTTGCAAAATTAGTCTAAAAGTAATTAACAAAAATAAGATTTTGAAAACAAAATGAACGCTTAGAAAAGGAAGTCATCGAGTTAAAAGACAAATTAAAACGCTTAGAAAAGGAGAAGAAAGTAGATGAGGAATGTGCGCTTTGTGTTCAACTTCAAACGTTAGTTGATAATCTTGATTCCAAGATTGCTAGAATGAGTACTAATACCTAGATATAATACTAGATAGTGTTAAAATAGGAAACAATCAAAAGGGTTTAGGTATTCAAAGAACTTAATGCATCAACTAGCAAGAATAAAGAAACATAATTCATCAAAACAATTGAAAACAAGCATCGAGTCATGGATCCCAGATCCCTTGAAAAGGGAGCCCTAGTGTAAAACCAGTGGATCCGTGGGTCCTGCACTCACAAACAAAGAGAAATAATGTAGCTAATTCATCTAGAACCGACTTTGTTATCATAACAAGAAGAAACCAACCCATGTTATTGTTAGCAACCACCTCCACTAAAACAAAATCAAAGTTTTATGAGAAACAAAGGTCCATCGTTTTCCAAACCAAACACATTTATAAGGAGACCTAATAATGTTTATCCGAGAAGTAACCACCATCAAATGACATGGAATCCTAATGTACAAAACGGCTTTCCATTTCAAAACTTTACACCACGGAATGCGTTCTCACCTTTTCCATATATGCCTAACATGAATGAAATGTATAACACTAATGGACCCATGAACAAACGGGGACCAAACTTTGAGTTAATTGTTTTCTTAGGTGTTTAAAGGCCCACCCAGATCCGGATGAATGGATCAAGGATAGCAAGCACGAGGCACATGACCGTAACAAAGACTTGTTTTCCACATACGAATCCTTCAATGGAGGAATGTGGTATTTGGTAATAGAAGAGCAAAATCATCAGAAGGTAAAACTTCTCACAAATCTTTAACCATTAACGATGTATGTCACGTAGAAAACCTAAACGCCAACCTTCTAAGTATAGGACAAATATGTGATAAAAAGCAACGATTTTTAGTGAAACCGTAGTAAAATATTGAAAACGGTATTACTATAGAAGAGGCATTAGAAAACATGGAGTCTATGTCATTAAAATCGGTAATGAACCTAAAGACAAACTTTTTCTTACTTTATGGATGATACTCAATTTTATGTCATCAAGATTGGGTCACGCCAATATGCAACTTCTTCAATTGCTATCATATAAAGAACTAGTAAGAGATCTACCAAAATTAAAATACGAACATCATTTTTGTGATGCTTGTAAGATAGGAAAGCAAGTCCATGCTAGTCACAAAGCTAAAAATATAGTCTCTACTACTAAGTGTCTAGAACTACTTCACATGGATTTATTTGGTCCATCCGCTATTCAAAGTTATGGAGGTAACTACTATACTTTGGTTATAGTGGATGATTACCTAGGTACACATGGAATAAAATTTTAAAGAATAAAACCTAAACGCTCGATTACTTTGAAATATTAAGCAAGAAAATCCAAAGACAATTAGAAGCCCTATTGTAACACCCCAACCCTAAGCAAGGGTAGAAGTGTCACATTCTCGTGTCATATCGTAACATACAAATGAAATCTTTACAAACGAAACCTTAAAATGAAGTATCAAAACATATACACAATTGATCGATAAGAAAATACAATATCCGTAATGAATTAAAATCCCAAAACGAAAGTTCAAAATAAGTCCCAAAGTAATAAGGTGCTAGGGTTGGTCCACTCAGATACTCTAACTCTCACCCCATCAAGCCTATCTTCAAACCTAAAACCTGCCGCAGGAAAAGAAATGCGGCTGAGCTTAAAAAGCCCAGTGAACAGATATAACAAAACGAAAGCTAAATAAAATTAGAAATACGAAACGAAACAAAGGAACAATAACAAGGTCGCAACGGAAAGGAATCAATGAGTCAATGAGGATCCCGCAGAACAAAATTATACGGATATCCAAAACGAAGCAGATAACAAGGAGAACGAAGCAAAGCAAAGCATCGGCGACATATAAACAAGCACATACAAACCGATATACAAGAACCAGACATAAGCAAACATAGCAAAGGCCGTGATCAACACAACATATATGTCATACAATCAATTCAGAAATCAAGACATACAAGCCAAACAGATATCTACAGGAAAGCGGAAGCAATTAATTAATAAGTGAGCATGGTAATTCACACATGATCAAAACCCTTAGTGAAGACATAACCAGATTATAATAATGAAGTGCTAACAACATTCAATACATGGCAAATACACGAATAAGTAGGAATACAATATAAACGATATAATTAAATGAATTAAGGACATAGCAGGCAACTAAACAAATTAACAAGCAGACGTCACGAATGAACCATTTACCCAATCAAACCGTAGATAAATGTAAATGCAAACATGGCAGTGTCAACAACAAACAAATAAGGATACTATCGTGTAATCATAGTCCACAAAATTAATCGAACGAAGTATACATGATAAATGACAAAAACTATCGACACACACTAGCATGGTCACCAGCATTCAGAGGGTCACATAACAATGAGATCACATATAAACAGATGACAGTAAATCAGATAATCAGATATTAATCATATCGTAAGGTGGTAATCGTGAGTCATATAAAACATGAATAGCATAATCAAATCTAATAAACATATAATAACCCGACGTGAATGGAGCCTTAGTTTGAAGTAACGGAATGAAAGTGTGATGATCAATGAAATGGAGTATCTATATATGGTAAAGTGAGTCATATAAGTGGTACCGAGTAATGAACAATTAATATGATTATGGTGCGCTGGGGAATACGGAAGGTACAATATAGGTATATCAAAAATGTAAGGGTTGTCGTAAATCTACCACGAGCCCGGAAACATATCATATCATATCATATCATAAGTAGCCATTGTATTCTAGGGCGACCGGAATACCATATATAATAGAGGGAGACCTCAAGAACCAATGGAGTAGCTAGTTCTGAATGTGAAGACGATATTGCATACCACATCATTCACCGGATAAATCATATCATAGCATAACATATCGACACAGTAATGATCTAGATGCATCCATACGCCTACCTACATATACAAAATATGCTCCACCATCAGGACGTGGCATAACATCACTCTATCGCCTAGAGTCATGTCGAGGTGCATCATCGACACGGACATGGAACCCCCATGCCTAGTGAAATAATGGCTCGGGTGTCAAAACTAACTTAGGTCAAACAGAATGTCAGAAATGACACAGATCATAGGTAATCATAAAGGTCAAACATAAATACATATCAGAAAGTTCATAATCATAAGGTCCAAATCAGAAAGTCCAAATCGGATATAGCAAGGTTCAACAAACAAAAGTTCGTATAAACAGAGGATCGCATAAATAGAAGGGATTTATAGCAATGGCATAGAAACCCTAATAAGCATAAGAGAAAGGCCAAAGAAAGAAAATCATGAGAAACCTTTATCAAAAGGTCGTAATATCTCATGCCTTATTCAAGCAAATCAACAATGAAAGTAAAACCAAGAAATGAGATCAACCTCACGCCTCGAACCTATGTGAATTAGATAACGTTCCATAAGAATCAGATTACTCGTTTTAGACGGCTTTCCATTTTTAGCAGGTTCCTACTTTTAGTAATCTTTCCATTTTAAGTAACTCTCTATTTTAGGTAACTTTCTATTTTAGGCAGGTTTCCATAATTAGTAACTTTTCATAAATGGTAGGTTCCTATATTTAGTAAGTTTTCATAATTATCAGGTTTCCGTATTTAGAAAGTTTAGTTGATTATGACGCATTTAGAGACACAATAAGATAAATAAGTGTTTTACGTAGTTTAAAGGTCATTTAAGCTGATTTACACAAGTTTAGGGTTTTATACGTAATGGTTTCATTCGACAAGCATGCATTCATGTGACAATCTATTATATCAATAAATCAATACAAGACCCCTTCGAAATCGTTACCGATACATAGTAACCAAGATGTATTTGTATGTCCATTGACTCCATTTTACTTGACACAAATTTAGTTAAACATGCATGTGATCTCATATATAAATAGACGTCAAACAGATTCAATATCACATGCACATGGGTCGACATATGTGGGTTGAAAAATATTCAAACAGATTTTAATATGGCTGAATTATATACAGCCTTACATTTGGTACCTCATGCAACCATTATTTTATTTACCATTAGCCTTGTTTTATCATTACATAATTCATGTTTGAGGTCACAAAACACGCGTAGCATGGGGATGCCACACGACCAGATTTAAAAAGAAACAAAGACCAGATCTTGTGTTTAAATCGACATGTATACCAAGGTTGTAAATCATGATCTTTATGTATTAATCACCAAGTAACTCATAGCTCATGTTAAACATTATATGGAGTATGATTTTAGGTTTTATAAATCATGCTTAGGGGTTCAATACACGACCAGAAAGACGACCCACATCAGATTTTACAAGAGCTGTTGTCGACTCAACCATGGCTCACAATTCAGGTTATTAAACTTAAGTTAAATACACGTTATAACATAATCTTTAGGGTCCAAAACAAGCGTGCAAGAGGGTTGGAGAACCCACGACTAGGCCGAAAAACACGACCGCATTCATATTCTTTTATGTCGACACAATTAATGGTGCACAATGGTTTCAAGTAGTCCTAATCCAGGTTAAAGTTTTAGGTTATTCTTAGCTTGTATTAACATTAATCGAGACACGTATATATATGAATTAACATGCGTATGATGTGTGCAATACACGACCAGAATTTGTAACAAGGAAAACAAAATGAGTCACAATGGTACCTTGTGTTAGCGTATAGAGAAGCAGAGAAACGATGGACAAGGAACAAAACAAAGCACTCCTTTAATGCCTTGATACCACGACCACCTCAGTAGCAACCACGGCTCAATGCACCCAAACAAACTCGTGATGATAGCAGCCCTACAAGCACTCGAACTCCTCTTTCTTGGACTGATTGGTGTCAATAGAATTTTGGTGATGGAGGAGAGTATAATTGCCGTATAGTTTGTCTTGGAGGCTAGGGTTTGTTTTGTGTTTTTAGGGATTCTTATTTTGAGAGAATATGTAGATAATAATGAGAGATATGAATGAGCTAAGAAGAGAAATTATATGGGTTGTTGGGGCGTTTTTCTTGGCCGACTAAAAGGGAAGATATGGGTGACCAAATCATAATTTTATTCACTTGCCACTAATAACATGTTACATTTATTTAAATGCCAAGTGCATTGTACAAAATATTGTCCATGTAACTTGTATTGTGTTATATACATTTAGTAGCATAAGTTGTAAATTTTGTTATCATCGTCTTGTATAAATTATTTGTAGATTAAGTATTTAACGCTATTTAACGAGCTTGACTTATTTCACGAATTTTTGATTGAGGGGCATTATGGTCATTTAACGCGTTCACGATTTTTAGGGTTTTACACCTATAGTGTCTATTAGAACGGATCATGGTAGGGAATTTGATAATGAAACGCAATTTGGAGCTTTTTGTGATGCTAATGGTATTACTCACAATTTCTCGGCTCCTCGCACTCCACAATCAAATGGGGTAGTTGAAAGGAAAAATAGTACCCTACAAGAAATGAGTCGCACCATGATTAATAAACAATCTATTTCTCAAAAAATTTGGTGCAATGCCATTGATACATCAACCTACATACTTAACCGAGTCCTAATCATACCATTCGTAGGTAAAACTCCATACGAGTTACTTCGAGGCAAAAAGCCTACGTTAGAACATTTTAGAGTTTTTGGTAGCAATTGTTTCCTACTTAACAATAAAGATTACCTAACTAAATTTGATCCTAAATCAACCGAAGGTATCTTCTTAGGTTACTCTCCTAATAGTAAAGCTTATGTTATATTAAATAAAGAAACAATGAAGGTTGAAGAATCATTAAATGTAAAATTTGAAGATAGTCCACCTAAACCTACCCAACCTCTTGTCGATGACGAGATAATCGAAAGTGAAGCCATAGAAATCAAGGAAAATATAAACAAAGAAGATGAACCATTAAACAATGAAATCATCGATATTAAAGAGTCTAAACATCATCCCGTAGAAAAGGTCATAAGTTAAATGAAAGAACCTTAAGATCTCAAGTCCAAAACAAAAGTAGTTTATTTTGTTTTGTCTCAACCATAGAACCTAAAAATACGCAAGAAGCCATAAAAGATGAAAGTTGGGTAATGACTATCCAAGAATAGTTAAATCAATTTGTTTCTAACAATTTTTGGACACTCGTCCCTCCACCTAATGACCAAACCATAATCGGAACAAAATGGGTATATAAAAACAAGTTAGATGCAAATGGTGTAGTATCTAGGAACAAAGCTAGACTTGTTGCCCAAGGGTATAATCAACAAGAAGTCATAGACTTTGATGGGACCTATGCTCCCATAGCTAGATTAGAATCCATAAGAATACTTCTTGCTTATGCTTGTGCAAATGATCTTAAGCTTCTTCAAATAGATGTTAAAAGTGCTTTTCTAAATGGCTTTATTAATGAAGAAGTCTATGTAGCTCAACTTCCGGGCTTTATCGATTTCGAAAAACCTAAACACATGTACAAACTAAAGAAAGCTCTTTACGGTCTTAAACAAGCCCCAAAGGCTTGGTATGATAGACTCAAATCATTTTTAATAAAAAACAAATACACCATGGGGTTAGTTGATAATACACTTTTCACTAAGAAAAAGGAATCACATATAATTATTGTTGATGCAGGTTTTACTGACCATGTTTTAATATTTATAATTACTCGTTATACCTATGGTCTACCCTAATGCACTAACGGGCAGTGTACCCGGTCATGTGTAGTGTAGTAATCGGTAAAACCGAGGTCATCCCAAGAGCTATGTGTGTGGATTTATACTAAGTCTAGGTGTCACAGATTTTAATATGATTTCGATATGGAATTTACTAATTAACTACTAAAGCAGATAAAGGCAAAGGTTGTGATCAATAGAGGAGAGAGGTGCTAACCTGGCTACTCATCCTAATTAGTAGTGTTTACGCCTAATTACTTCCAATTACTTCTGTGGGGTCAAAGTCGCTAGGACAAAGATTTGATCGGTTTGTCCTAACCTATCGACAAAGGGTCCCACTAGAGAAGTCGTGTCCCTCATAAGTCCAGCAGCCTCGGTCCCCTAAGCCAAGTAATTAAGCACCGCTACATGCTAGATTCATAATAGTGAGTGCCCGGCGCTAGCAACTTAAACACTTACCCACTTACTTAAGTTCATCCAAACGGTAGGTGATCAGTTGGTCAAATCGCACAAGTAGAAAGGTGGTCGGTTGGTCATATCTTACCCTCCGCCTTAGTCTACTCACTTATGGTCAGTTGGTCATATCTCATAAGTAACTAGCCTCTACCGCCATTTAAAACTACCGAAACAAGGGTAGCTACCAATAAACTATGCATGCATACACTTAGAAATAATTATACGGAAGCAATGTAAACGCAAACAAAACAATTAATGAATCATAACCAGGCCAGAACCAAGAGGTGCTTAGCCGCTCATATAAACTATAACAATCAATTCAATATTTAATATTATGAAATACATGAATTGAAAGTAAAGAAAAGATAAAAAGCTAGTGCTTATCGTAGGGGAGTGATTTCTCCCTTGGAGATAGCTCCGTATGCTCCTCTAGATCTGCCTTTGACTTCTTCTCATGTTCACTGATTGTTGTGTGTGAAATGGGATGATTTGAAATGCTGGAAATTATGGGGTATTTATAGGCCAGATATGGTTACGGCTTAACTATTATAAGAGTTACGCCAGAACATAAAATTCTTCGATTTTGCACCAATAATCTTTGGTTACTGGCAGTAACCTCTGGAAGGAGTTACGCCGTATCTTCAATAAATCTTGGTTACGCCGTAGTTGTTGCATGAGTTACGGCGTAATTAGTAGCGACGCAGAACCTCATTTGACCTAAAATGGTTACGTCGTAATCTTGGATAGAGTTACGCCGTAATCTTCTGTTAAGTTGGTTTTTTGAGCCACGCTTTAGTTTTGGCTTAATGTGAGAGAGGAGTTATGCCGTAACTTCTTCAAAGTGAGCATACCATGATAAATCTTCAATAAATTCTCCAAATCCGCGTCTCTTTAGCTCCAATGCTCGTAATTTACCTAAAAGTGAAATATAATGGAAAACAA
Organism: Chrysanthemum lavandulifolium; assembly: GCA_022545495.1. Lineage (NCBI taxonomy): Eukaryota > Viridiplantae > Streptophyta > Magnoliopsida > Asterales > Asteraceae > Chrysanthemum > Chrysanthemum lavandulifolium. The sequence continues at coordinate 125,235,212 of CM040244.1, read as the reverse complement.
GCGTAAATCCATATAAATGATATAAATTACAAGCATTATTGGGGGAAATTGACACTTAATATTCAGGATAATTTGATGTTATCAAATATCCCACCACTTGAACAATACTTGCCCTCAAGTAGACCTTATTAGATAGATTCCTAAAAAGATATCTCCCATCACCGAAAATATAAGTTTACAAATCCTTTATGCTAGAATAAAACAAAGCGAACACCTCACGAAATGGGAACGAAACACTCAAATCTCTCAACTATTCTAAGTGTCAATTTCGGGATGATCACTCAATCATACAGTCATAGCATGTATTCTATCATAAGCTTGGCGGTTACACAAATCTCCACCACTAGAGTTAAGGGCTAAACAATTCTTGAAGGCAATATGGGTAGACACGACAAAGGTTAAGGGTGACTCGTCATTACTAATATGTCACGTGAAGTGGACAAAACCAATGGTACATGACCAAATCCATGGCCAAGACACCAAAGATTGTCACGCATCACCTACACGCCTTCATGACTAAAGGGTAGGATAAGACATGAGATATATAAATGGTGTAAAATAAAAATCAAGCAAATAGTCTAAATCTATAACCAAGTTATCACCACTTCATCATCTCCCAAAGTTCAAGTTTCTAAGTTAAGAAACGAATCATGATATACTAGGTAGATGTGTCATTAGAGGGCGTCATGATGGGCACACTACCTTTTCTTCAACCTGTTGGCAATTACCAACTCCAATCTTCAAATGTGACCGAGGTGGCCTCCTCGATACTGTGAATACAAATAAGCCGTAAAAACGTTTATTTATATTTTACGATCTTCTGATGTTTTGTCAATAACAAACGTAAAATCATTTTAACGAAACAAATAAAATACGTAAATAGTTTGAGCCAATAGTTTTCTAACACACTTACGTTTCACATAAAACACTAAAACAAGTATAAGTGATTTTATGATTTAGTAATACATATGTACAACAACTAGTGTTTACATATTGGGCAAATATATACATAACTAGTATTTATTATAATGGGTAAAACTACAACCCATGGAGCATATCCATAACCCATGGTATTGATCCATACCTACTTATACAAGATTCAATGTATCTATTAGGTACATTGTATCTAATGAAACCATGGATGGACCCAACCCATGACCCATGACCCATGACCCATAACCAAAATACCCATGGGTAAAGAGGGCGTGCCCACGGATCCCTAGCTTTGTGCTAGCCGGATCCCAGTGGAAGTGGGATCCGTGGGATCCGTGGGAACGAGAAGGAAATTTGCCTATAAATAGTGAGCCATTTCTTCATTATTACTCATCCCTTTCAATCCTCTTTCTAACACACTTTCTCCCCGAGTTAGATCTCACTAACCTTAGATCCAAGAGATCTATGTTTGTAGTTTTGTTTTGTGTGATCTTTAGGTTCCTCTTAAAGGCAAGATCACCACCTTTGAAGTCGAGCAAGCTCAAGTCCATGAGTTGCTATGCTTCCTCATCATCAAGGCTACTAAAGTTCTCTTGTTGATGAGTTCTTTCTTTCTTCAAAGAAGTGTAGTGTTGAAGACATTAGTGAAAGATGTCTCAAGTGTCAAGACGAAGATATTAGTGAAAGGTATCTATCGTTCATAGGATAAGCACTTGTGGTTGGTGCTTAGGTGTCAAGACAAAAGCATTAGTGAAAGGTGCTTGAAGTGAAGACACAAGACATTAGTGAAAGGTGTCTTGTAGATCTAGTCAAAGGCATTAGTGAAAGGTGCCTTAGATGTACAATCGATATGGTGTGTTTTGATGTACTAGATAGACTAGCATTAGATCCAAGGATATTGATGTCCTTGATGATGTTGTAAAAGAGTAGATCTCCTTTGGGATTAGTCGTTGGTGTAGTGTGGTAGTAGTTCCTCCATTGCAATGGAACTAGGTGCTTAGCCTAGTACCTAATAAAGGGTAGGCGACGTTGTGAAGGTGTAGTTCACTAAGGTGTGAAAGAACCCGGTGGTTAGCCTAGCACCGAATAAAGGGTAGGCGACGTTGTGTTAGGTGTGGTTGGTGTCTGTGTGAAAGAACCTCGGTATTTAGCTTTGGGGTGGAAAAGGCAAGGAAGGTGTCCTTGAAGGCCGAACCACTATAAGGAGCTTGGTGTAGTGATTACGAACTCGAGTAGGTGACTCGGGGAGTGGAGTAGGGCAAGGAAGGTGACCTTTAGCCGAACCACTATAAATACACTCTTTTCTTTCATTACATATCTTCTATGCTTGCTTATCAACATCCAACACACACAACCAAATAGATTGACATAAGTCAATCTAAATTGATTAAAAGGAAGTTTTAATTGGTAAACTAAACTATTCAACCCCTTCTAGTTTTCCACATTTTAAAACATTTTTTTTCTCTTTTATGTTGGATATTGATAGATTATTCTAACATATTCTTTTCAAGAAATTTTCATGCTAGGATCTCTCCAAAACCTTCATTTCTATTCAAAGAATAATGATGTCAACTTTCAAGAAAGAATCTAAAAGTAATCACAACCTACTTATTTTAAGTACAACGGATTACTTTAAGAGCTCATGAAGTATTTTTGGTCTCATGTCTTCACAAACCAAAATCAAGAGCATAGAGGTATGTTTACTCTTCATTAGCTAGTTTATATCTACATGAATATGTTATTATTATTATTTTTCTTTCTAGTCTTTCAAAAGTCTCCTTTCGCCACTTTCCGACTTACTCATCATCGGAATAGTATTCCTTTTATCTCATCAAACTAACGCCGCCATCACAAATGAATTCTCGATAATTAATCAAATCCCGTTGACTAAACATTATTTATTTATTTTGTTTCCCCAAAACTATTTTTGTTCCATAAGCTATTTGATAACTTATAACAAAAATATTGCCAAACACTCCTTTTTTGTCTACAGTAGCCAGATCCCTCTAGTTGTACTAGCCGGATCCCTTATACAAGGGATCCGGGGGAACCGTGGGACAGAAAACAACTATACGCTTTTGAAAACCATTATTGATCATTTTCTCTCCCACAAAACACAAAATGACTCAAGAGCTGATTTCATCCTCATAGGACTCCATATCTTCAAGTACTCTTTCTATAACACCATTGTAAGTAATTACACTAACATGTTCTAATTTTCATCATCCTCATCATAGGGTTTATGGTTTCTCAATTTTTAATCAATTAATTTAATTAGGGTTTTCAAATTGATCATTAAAAAGGGCTTTCACACAACTAAGATTACATTGTGTTCACAACATTGTTAATACAAATCAAAACCATAAACTCATATCAACAAATTTTGCCTAATTGGAATATTTGTGTTTCTAGGACCAACCATGCCTAAAGCCACTCAACAAGACCACCATGATACCTGTAACATATTGGATTTCACAAACACTTCAAACCATGAATACAAGTAGGCGCGACACTTTGAGGTTTTAAGAGAGAAAGTTTAGAGGTTTGGGAACTTAGTGAGAGAAAGTAAAAGTATTATTATGAGCTCCAATCCTCTACCTTGGGAGGTAGAGGGTATTTATAGTTTCTTACATAAACGCCACCTACGGGCTATGGATCAGGCATACAATGGGTAAAGACCCGTCCGTCCTCCACAGTGCTACTAAACTAAATACTACCTAACATTAAATAACTATGACTACGAGCTTTCTAACAAATACATACACTTGAGGTGACCGACACTTTAATAACTGGATTTACTAAATCCTAACAATCTCCCCTAAGGAGGTCACCTCAAATTACATAGAATACAAGCAGATATTACATTAAGATTGTTCTTGGATTCTTGTTAATGTTCTTTGCTCTATAGCCCGTAGTCATTGATTCTTCATTTTGCAAGTTTGGTTAATCCAAGTGGAGGTCTTTAACTGATCCACGTGATAATGAGTTTTGAGCCAGCTTTGAGATCATCAACTACCATAAATTTCTGACTCTTCCTTTGTGGTGTTGACATTATGTGATGTTGTGCCATTTGGACCGACATGCTCACATTCGTGATCATGAAATCTTTTCATCGAGTAGCGGAAGCTTTAGTTGAATCATGATATTTGCAAGCAGAAAGCGAAGCATGGAGTGAAAATATCGTAGTCGTTGATGCACTTATCATGATTTCTTTAGAAATGAATGTGTTGTGTGAGCATTGGCTATGGATTGACCTCTCCATTACGATCACCGCAAGCGTCAGCGCACTGGATAAAAGCAGTTAGCAATAAAGCGCGCGAAAGTGTCTTTGATCACTTCGTTGAATTGAGGTACACGCCCCGGTTCCCGTTGATCAAGACAAGTCTTTTGTGATCGGTATAATTCAAGAATCTCCTTGACAAGGTTTCGCAGCTGCTCTAGCTGTTCTCAAACCGGAACATCTCAAAGAAGACAACACGGAGTGAGTGAACCAGCAAATTTGAGATTCATTGATTAATGAAAAGATATTTGAAAAACAATCGTGTACTGCTCAAAAAAATGTTTTTACAATAAAACGAAGGTTTTAAGGAAAACCAATTATCAATCATAAACACCTTTTAATTTTGAAATATTAATACACAGTCGATGTGCTAAAGAAAAGAATTTTTAAGCACAACGACCGGTTTTTCAAAGGTATCCGTCAATCCATAACCCGAACCAGATTGATTCATAAGTTTGAATCGCCCCATTGTTTCATTCGGTTGTCACATGGTTGATCTATTGGATAGATCTCACATGCCACCTACCAAGAGCTTGTTTAATGTTGGCTCTGAAGGCTTTCCATCTTCATTGTGACAATGTTTGCATATCACTCGGATGTTACGGCAATACCACAAGGATAATGTGTAGGACTCTTAAGATATAATCTCTTTCCACATTGTGTGAAACAGAGTCTTCATTGATAGTGTCCTAAAGAGATTTATATGATGATCTCGTGGCTCTAGACTCAATTGTGCACATTTGATTCCATGAGAATGAAACAAGTCCCCATTTAAGAGAAACTTGAGTAGCTTGAGTAGCACGGGTCCATGACGTCTTGTCTTCAATACCGATGTTACCTTGGTAACCACCAATAGCATATGAATTGAACCCGATTTACGCCTAAGGTTGAATTATTGGAGGGCTATTTCTTTTCACCCTTTTCACATTTAATTCTTTTTCATTCTTCAACCCTTCAATTGCTTACCGAGACTTCATAACTAGAACCTTGTTGGGTTTATTCGGTTCTAGCTCTATCTCATCCGCACTATTCCCATTTCTCACTTTTCTCCTTTTTCATCATACCTAAGGACTTCTACACTATCTAGTGGATTGTCCTCGGTAGATCCTCCGACTCTGGCGGGATTGTGGGAACGAATACCTAACCTAACCATCCTTATATCACCATACATAAAGTAAATTTGGTCGGTCTTTTGGTATTGTTCATCCGCCATTGGAACCAATTGAAAACCATTTGAAAATCAATCTAGATACTTGTGATATATTATCAAAGAATTTTGTACCGAATTGTTTTTGATATTTCGAAAACGAGCTCCCTCAACATGTGCATCGTATATTTGAAATCGTTTTGCACACGGAGGCAAGAGGAAGGATTCACTTCTTTGATTACCATTTTCTAAAGATATCAACATCACTTTCCTGATTAGTATTTTTCATACTTTGTTAAGAATAATTATTGGAAAGGATGTGGTTTTCTAAAAATTGCTCCCCCTCAATATGTGCATAGCGATTTGAAAGTGTTTTGCACATATTAGGGAAAACCTGCACATTGAAATAAATCAATCACATTTCAATCCTTTTTGGTTTGAAATAGATGCTCTTCCTTAACATGTGCATGGAAAATTTGAAATCGTTTGGCACATGAAGGGAAGAGAGCTTGTTAAAAACTTATAAAACCATTTATCGAATTATCAGTTTAAATCCAATTTAAATCACAAATTCTCCCCCGATCAAAATTATCAAATCATTTGAGATTTGTGATCTCTGTAGATTTAAATTGATTTTGAAAGCTTTTGAGGAGAATTGTGACTTGCTTATGAAAACATTTAACCGATAAGGATCAAATCTGAGACTTTAAACTCCAAAGATTAAACATGCTTGAATATCTTTTGAAAACATGACATAAACCATGGTCTGAACCAATTGTATGACAAATAACCTTTTGATTTAAATGAAATCATTCTCCCCCTCAATCAATGACATAAGTTGTTGATTGAGAGATAGAGATTTTGACAAATGTCAAGTTCAGATGATTTTCAAAAATAGAGACCGAGTTATTTTTATTAGTTTTCAATTAGATAACAAATATTAGTTTTTAGAATCAGAGCATGAGATTTGAAAAACAAGATAAAGCATGGCTCTGTTCTTTCTTTAAAAACGGGTTATAGACTGAAATGACTATAAGCCTTTGTTTTTCTTTCTCTCATTTTTTTTTAATTTATTTTTTTATTTATTTATTTATTTTATTATTTTTATTTTATTATTTTTTTTTGTACATTCGAACAACATCTAAAGACCTGTGTCACTCTTTGAATGACTGCACAAAGACCGTAGATATCATCGAATCAAGAAAAACATGACAAAATGACAATATTTTTTGAAAATTTTGAGTTTTCAAACTTTTATGAATTTTTGAAAGTTTTATATTTTTTTTTTTTTTTTTTTTTTTTTTTTTTTAATAAATATTTACAAGAGATGAATGAAGAAAGACCGTTTACTCCTCTTCTTCCTCTTGAAGACGTTTGAGTGTTTTCGGTTGAAGACTCTTTAGACCAAGTCGTGGAAGAATAAACTCAAAACGTTCTCTAGGAAGAGCTTTGGTAGAGATGTCTGCTAATTGGTATTCAGTCCTCACAAAATAAAGTTCCACCACACCGTTCTCCACTTGCTCCCTGATAAAATGATGTCGAATGTCGATATGCTTTGCTCTTGAATGTTGAACGTTGTTGCATGAGAGAGCAATGGCACTTTTGTTATCGCAATACAAAGGGATTTTGTTGAATTCAAAGCCATAGTCAGATAATGGGATCTCATCCATAGGATTTGAGCACAACAAGATGACATGGCTATGTATTCAACCTCTGTAGAGGATATAGAAGTACTCATTTGTTTCTTTGAAGACCAGCTCACAAGCTTATCACCCAAAACCGAGCCCTCCGGATGTGCTTCGACGTGTATCTTGACATCCCGCATGGTCGACATCGCATAGGTCGTTAGTGACATACCGGTGTCCTTGGTACCAAAGTCCCATATTGATGGTTCCTTGGAGATACCGAAGACCCATTTAACCGCTTCAAGGTGCTTTTGGTAGGCTTAGCACGGTATCTAGCACACATGCATACATCGAATGAATATCGTGTCTCATGGCGAGAAGGTACATCGGGGATCCAATCATACTACGATATTTCGTTTGATCTACCATGATCCACGAGTGGTCCTCATCCGGTTTAGTACGTTCTACCATGGGAGTGTCAGCGGTGTCACAAGTATCAAATCCAAATTTCTTTAAAATTTCATTAGCATATTTAGATTGATTGATAAAAATGCCTCGGGACTTTGTGAAATTTATAATCCCAAGAAAATGACATTTGTCCCTTCATAGACATTTGAAATTTGGAACCCATCTCATTAGAAAACAGTCACATTCATTGGGGTCAATCGAGGCAAAATAATATCATCAACATAAATTTGAGCGTGAATTAAATGTTTGCACGACATTACGGTGAACAATGTTGGATCAAGCGCTCATTTTTGAATCCGAGATAGAAGAAACTTTGATAGCGTATCATACCATGCCCTTGGAGCTTGCTTCAAACCGTAAAGAGCCTTCTTCAAGTGATAGACATGAGTAGGATGCTCTGGATTTATAAAACCTTCCGGTTGGTCGACGATAGGACTTCTTTAAGATCTCCATTAAGAAAAGCCGTTTTACATCCATCGATAGACAATCATGTTCTTACTTAAGATTAGCCGTGAAGATTACGATTGCCTCGATCGCGCAACCGAGAAAATGATTCTTCAAAGTCAATACCTCCTCTTGACGATATCGTTTTGTAACTAATCGAGCCTTGTTCTTTAACACACCATGCTCATCAAGTTTTGCTTTGAAGATCCACTTTAGAGCAATGATCATATCACAGTTAGGAGCAGGTACTAATTCCCATACATCTAGTCGATCGAACTCATGAATTTCATCTTGCATGGCATTGAACCAGTTGTCTTCATTCATGGTAGTTATAACGTCTTTTGGTTCGACCTTAGATAGTACGGAATTAAAGAAGCACCATAAGGCATCAGTTGCAAGTTGTTTACGAGTGGATACTGGACGAGAGAAGTTTCCAATGATGTTATCCAATGGATGGTTATTTGTCCATTTTCTAAGGTGTTCGTGTGGTTGTTGTAGAGGAACTGAAGTAGCAGAGTCATTTTCTCCTGATGAAGATGGTTCGATGATGGTTCATGAGCAAATATGTTCTCAAAGGAGCATCTTCGAGGAGTTGCAAAGGATTATCTCCATCATAGGTGCGAAACAATTCCATGATGTACACTCGATGATTGAGGATTTGTGATGAGACAGAGTGATCGGCAGAAGCTTCTTGACTCAATGACATAGGCGAAGGGTTATCTATGTTGGCGAGGATAAGAGCGACCTCTGTTGATGGATTTGATGATCATTAGCAATTGGGTCATATTGTTCATCAAACATTGGATCAAATAATTTCTTCAAATCATATTCTAAAGGAGGTACATAAGGAGTTCTTTGGTGAGAGATTTTGTACAAGAGAAGAACTAATAGGACTACTTGATGAAGGTTGTGATACGGGTCCGAACTTGATTGTCCCGGAGCCATTTGCCGGACGACTCATCGAGCGTGGCGTGAATGGTTTCCATGATATCTCGAGTTCTTTTGTTGTAGATTCGGTAACCCTTCTTGTTTGATGCATAACCAACAAAACTCCAATGTCCGCTTTAGCTCTTAATTTACCTAAATCTTGACCGTCATTTGTTGGATAGCACAAAGCACTAAACACACGAAGGTAGGAGAGATCGGGTTTTCGTTTATGGACAAGTTCGTATGGAGTTTTTCATGAGAGGTGTGTATAAGGGAGCGATTTTGGGTGTAACAAGCGGTGGCAATGGCTTCACCCGGAGAAACATTGGAACCTTTGAGTAAATCAACATTGTTCTTGTGGCTTCCACAAGAGTTCAATTCGTCTTTCAACTACACCGTTACATTGAGGAGTTCGTGGAACACTTCTTTGATGGTGATTCCAACACTTTCATAAACCGACTTAAGTCTTTGTTAACGAACTACGTGCCATTGTGCATTCGAACAATTCTAACAATATTGTTAAGTCGAACACAAGTCGCTTGATAAGTTTGATGATGACATATGAGTTTCATCCTTTGTCCTCAAAAACTTTACCCAAGTAAATCGAGAGTAGTCATCAACAACGACTAAAATATATTTCTTCCCATTTATCGTTTGCACTCTCATTGGTCCGCACAAATCCATATGAAGGGTATGCAAAACTTCCATTACTAAGTTTGTGGGTTTGGGTTTGTGGGCATATTTCTTGCTTTTTCCCAATTGGCATCTTGAACAAAGATGATCTTTTCATACTTTAACTGGGTAAGCCTCTTACAAGATCCTTACGGAAAGATTATTAATGGTCTTTGAAGTTCAAGTGATTGAGACAGCGATGCCATAACCATGATTTTGTTTTGAAGCCTTTGACAATAAGCGATTGGAGAAAACTTCATCATGTCTTCGATAGAGATGGTGTATAGGTTTGAACCACGAGTTCCTCTTAACAGTTCCACACCATCAAGTTCTCTAACGAAACAAGTATGTTTTCGATGAAATTGACCAGAGAACAAGTTATAACCAAGACCTTCAACATAATATACCACGGAGATTACACTATCGCCAACAATATAGTCTCCATAACCCATAATTGCACCAAAATGGTCGTTCTCGAATCTAACGAAGTTCGATGAATTTACTCACGAAGTTCATGAGATGAGCGATCTCCGATCATATGCTTGGAGCGACTGAGTCCAAGTACCACAAAACGATTTGAACGATCCGCGGTTGAACACGACAAGAATGGATAACCGGATAATTGGGATCCCCATGCAAGAATGGGTTCCATTTGGTTAATAACGATGATTGGAACACCCACATCGGAAGTAGAAACAATGGAATCATCGGGGATAGATGCGGTGCTAGTGTCCGTATTAGACCTATTCAAAGTATGTTCACTTCTTAAGGGAATAGTTCTACCAATAGGCATCCATTTCCTAATGGGCATTGACTTAACTAATTTAGGGCACATCTCATTAAGATTGAATTTGCGGCGATGGGTATCCACCGATAACCTATGTCACTAAATTTCCTTCCTGTGGGTTTCCAATGTTTTTAACCTTCTTCGCCAGCTTAAGCTTGATTTTGGCATTAACAATCTTCAGGGCATTTACCAAGATTAATCAAATCATTCAAACCACATTCATGATTAGTAGTAAATCAAGCAATCATCATTACAAGGTTTGCGAAAGTAGCGTAATTGAATTAATTACGATGACGCTTATAGCTAATACTAGAATCAACACGATTCGCTTTATTCAACTCAAACTTAGTGTTCCTAGGGTGGTCTTCTACTCTCTTCCAATGCACATTCTTAGCTTGCGAGGTCCTATCTTGCTTTGTATTGCCTGGAGGCTTTGAACCGCTTGCTTTTATGTCACTGATTACTCCATTAGAGGGAATTATGGGAACATTAGTTGGTTGGGCTACTTTTTGCATTCCTGAACTAGAAGTGCTGTGATCTGAACTACTTGAGAGCACTCTAGAGTTCACTTTCTTAATACTGGGCATAGAGCAAGGCATCACAACTTTATCTTTCGCACCTAAGGATTTAGGACATGTTGCTATTAAACATTCTAACAGTTCCTGAGATCGTTTGGCCTGAATGCAAGCAAATCTAATTTCACTATCAAGTGGCTTATTTATGAAATCCTCTTCTACAATCTCACGGAGACATTCTAGACTATCCTTAAGGTGAGCAAAATAGTTATGAAACACAAGTTCATTATTTCTAAGATGAGGAGGAATGTATTTAACAGTCAGAGTATATTTGGAGTCTGCAAATGACTTTGATGCAACATTCTCATTAAAGACAAGTGGCATTTTCCCTTTTACCTGACTCCTCAGATTCTCAATTTCCTTTTGTAAAGACGTTACTTTTTCGTTGTTCTTGTCACAAGTGACTTTCATTGAATCATATAACTCTTTAAAGTGTCGTTTAACTTTTTCATTTTCTTCTAGAAAACTCTCATTTTCCTTTTGTAAAACATTAACCAAGTTTTGAAGATGCAAAGTTTGAGAACACCGAGAATCTAAAGGAGGAGGCATTGGGGGCGGTCACATTGTTCTTTTCACCCTTTAATTGTGAAATTTAGGCTTTCAACTTTCGATTGTGTTACAATGAACTTGAATCATTCGTCACGTTTGTTTATTTCAAAAGTGCATCAAACTACGGAACATTTGAGGATGTCTTGATGTTTGAGGTTTTGACATTTTCTTTGAGATGTTGATATTTTAGTTGCAAATCAAAATGTTCAACTTCTAGCTTAGAAAAATGTTTTACCAAATTATCGTGATCATCCTGATCAATTTTCTCATTTAGTTCTGAGTTTTTGTTTTCAAGCTCAATGACACGATCTTGGGAAACTTTTAAAGCAACAAACAATTCATGAAATTGAGAAGCAGTAATAGAATGCTTAGTAACAGTATAAAACACATCTTGAGCCACACAACTCAATACTAAGTTTTTATTTAAGATATGCAGATTCTTCCTTTCAATTTCATTATATTTGAGTTCCCTTTCATAATCATTGGCCTCAACAATCATTGCATCAAATTCATTTTCCATTTCTTTAATATCCGAGTTTATCCCTTTTTGAAGACTTTCAAATTGACCTTTTAATTGTTTAAAGAAAGGCATGACCTCGGTTAAATAGCATTCTTTAGTTTGCTCAAAACCCCCTTCCCCTTCAGTTATCCCAGTGGGTGTGATCCTTTTCTTACACGTTTTCTCAAAATCAACAAATAGTTGATTAACAACATACATGCTGATTAAGGTCTTGCTATTAGTGGAAATAGTTCTAGGAACTAAATGCTTTGGTGTATTAGAAGGATACACAGTAGCTGCAGGCACTTTCCTAAGGGGAGGGTTTGTTTCAACAAGTTTAATTGCTTTTTGCTTATCCATATCTTTCTTCCAAAAATTTTGTTTAGGCGTTAATAGGGTTTGAGGCTTAAACTTGTTCAGGGAAATCCAATTTTCTTTTGTGTAATCATGGGGTTTGACCGTTATATTCTATTTTTTACACACAGGATCATCTAGCTTCTTATCCATTTTCTCCCTAGAGGCATCTTCTAATTGAATATCTTCCATAGTGCACTCGGTACAACTAGGTTTATGCGGGTTTAAGAATCTCATTGCCATCATAGATTACTTTTGAGCGACTCTAGCTTTCTTACCAACCTCGGATTTGGTTCATTAACAAGAGGAATGCTATGCTTATCACGAGAACTCTATGCTTAGTGATCATGTGATCTGAATGGTATTTCCTTGTACGTCATGACTTATTTTCAAGCTTGTTTTTCAATGGAAAAATCATTCAAAAGTTTTGATTCCTTAGCATTAAATTCTTGTTTAAGCACTTTAACATTATCTTGAAGTTCTTGCTCGCTAACAGTTTTAGAAAGTTTTTCTTGTAAGGAATTTAACTCTTGTTTTAACACTTCTTCTAAAATTACTTTTTCTAATGATTGTACGCATTTGGTCATCCATTTCTCGCTCACGGGTAGTTAACTCAAACTTAGCACGTTGTTCATAAATAGCAACTTGTTCTTTATAGGCATTCGATTCGGAGATAACAGAATCATCGGGCACATGCGGTGTATTCATAAAAACATAGTCATCATTGAATGCGAAGATACATCACTTGGTACAATCTCACTTTCACTTTGTGTCACATATTGATCATATGAGACAATATTACTATTACCCTCATTATCAATATCCGATTCATAAGTTTCAAGAGATTGTGCCGTTATGTATCTTTAACTCATCTACCTCATCGTATAGTTTTAATACCTTTGAGATGATTGATTCTTTGGATGGACCCACTATTGTGGTGATGAGACCTTTGGAGAGACCATAGGTGAGATGCTTGCCATGAAGATTGTGCAGGCAAGTGGGTTCATCATCGACATCGAGTCAAATGCATCACGACCGCAACTTGAAAGGCATTTTGATGATTGTGACCTATTTCTGAATTGGTCGCTCATTCACATCGGCATCATATGTCTTAGCATTCCTTACGCAAGAAACAACAACTCCTCTTCATACAAAGTGCTCCATTATCCCGAGCTTGCACAAGCAACATCTTGTCTCTCAAGTATTCGCATTACGTGGACGTTTTGAAGATGTGCCATTCCTCGCAATATGTCCTCACCACCACGGTTGTAGCATTTGATTGGCTTTGCTTGTCCTTGAATTGGATTCCTTCCACGATTACGATTTGCCACATACCCTCCACCAACTCGTCCTCTTCCCTATTCATATCGCCTTCCTTGAATCTGGTTGCACCAAAACCTTTCCATCTCGACAATAGCATGATTGTGTAGATTGGATGCGATTCGATTTCATTGTTAGTGGAGGCTGTTAGTATGATGAGTAAGGTCAAGTTTTGTTTAACCATAAGGGCGAGTTGATTGATGAAGTGTTCCATGACGCATCGACATCGAGTTGCTTGAACCTCGGATCGGGAATGAGTTTGTGATTACCGTTTCCAGTAGGTATGACTTGTGAAGCTTTGGTAGTAATCCCTACATTGGTGTAGAAAGCTGTAGAATCATTTGATGAACTTGTTTCTCTCTGTTTAGATTTGAACTGTTCAAGAATCCTTCGTTCAAACATAGCATGTCTCTCATTCTGAAGAAGGAAGGCATACAGTTGCTCATAGTTGGTGTTCTTTAATCCTTTGGTTAGCTTCACAGAGGTGACAAATTTGTGCCATTCGGGATTCATGTTGTTCACAAACTTTGAGTTCAAATTGAATATTTGGCATGGTCATTTGATATTCCTCATGTCATTCACAAGATTGTGGAATCTCACGTAATATTCATAGAAACTTTCTTCCGGTTTCATCTTAAAGTGCTCAAATTCATCATACAGATTGTGATTCTATGTCTTCCTTGGTTAATTGAACCCGAGAGAAGCATCTTGACATTATCCCAAACGACCTTGGCTTTAGTGTTGTGATTGATCGACTTGTAAATGTCCTTAGGTAAACCACGAAGTATGATGTTAGAAGCCACGATGTATGCATCGTATCTCTTCTTCTCCTTATCATCCGCCTCATCATACATTTTAGGTGCATCCGGTCCTAATATCACCGTGCCATCGCCAGTGATCTCAAGTATGTCTCGCTTGTCTCAACTTGATACGGTCCTTCATCAATTGACTTGAGAATGTTGACTACATTTTCCTTTCCTAAACAGTACAACCTAATTCGTTGAGCCCATGAGTCATAGTCGGTTACATCAAGCATGGGTGGGCAGTATCGATCCATTGCTTGGCGTCCTCAACAACAAAAGAGATGATTGTAGGTGCGTTGGTAGACATGATTACTGATTTCACGGATTTTAAAACTCTTGGATTAAACCGAAAATAGATTCTTTCAAGGATTTTACTAAATCAAGAGAAAACCGTAGAATGTAATCAAGAAGAAAAGCACTAAGTCACAAGAGACAAATCGCTCAACAAGACAAATCGCATGGACCACAAATCGCTCAAAAGTGACAAGTCGCATCAACTAACAAATCGCTTAAACAATCAACTCGCTTCAATAAGCAAGTAAACACCAATACAAATTGCTTAAACCAAGACAAGTTGTTAACCAAGACAAATCGCATAACCAAGACAAGTCAGTTAAACTTACAACTCGCTTCAATAAGAAAAAGTGAAGAAATGACAAATCGCTTAAACAACACAAGTCGCTTAAAGTGACAACTCGCTTAAATAAGCAAATCATTGAAAAGTGACAAATTGCTACTCGAATAAATCGCACAAGTACAACCACTACCCGGACAAATCGCTTAAATAAGTGATTTGTAACATACACAAATCGCTTCCAAACACGGACAAATCGCTCACTTGAATTACTTTACCGAGACTCAAATCGCTTCTGTTAAACTTTAGTAAAACGCCTCTTTTAAATCCAAAAACAGTCCAACCACAATGATTCAAGCCTTTCAAATCAAAACCTAAACACTTATGATGATCCTAAACATAAAATTATAATCAAAATCCAACCTTTAACACAAGAAATGGTCCAAATGATACAAATACCACTAAACGTTTTCAAACCCAAAAACCATATAAAACCACTAGAAATCCAAGAACATGTAAGAGAGATGATCAAACCATGGCTCTTGATACCATTTGTAACATATTGGATTTCACAAACACTTCAAACCATGAATACAAGTAGGCGTACACTTTGAGGTTTTTAGAGAGAGAAAGTTTAGAGGTTTGGGAACTTAGGGAGAGAAAGTAAAAGTATTATTATGAGCTCCAACCCTCTACCTTGGGAGGTAGAGGGTATTTATAGTTTCTTACATAAACGCCACCTACGGGTGTGGATCAGGCATACAGTGGGTAAAGACCCGTCCGTCCTCCACGGTGCTACTAAACTAAATACTACCTAACATTAAATAACTATGACTACGAGCTTTCTAACGAATACATATACTTGAGGTGACCGACACTTTAATAACTGGATTTACTAAATCCTACCAATACCATCCATTACCTCACCCATTACTATCGAAAAGAGGGGTTGTCGAAAACCGACCGCACAGTCTTCAAAAGACTTGAAAAACGACTTATCCACGAAGGTCGTGTAGTCAAGGAATGTTTCCTTGAAGATACCGACATTCGTCAAGTCTTCTCGGCAATCAACTTTGATTGTATTCTTGAAATTGATGAACAAATTTGTCCGGTTTTCATCTTTGAATTCTACAAAAGCATTAGGATCATTCGAAACACCGATGATAGTATTTCAATCGCTTTCATCATCAATAAACGAAGCTTCACTCTACCTCTCAACACATTCGCTCAAATCCTTCGCATTCCTTGTGAAGGAATTTGTATGTACTCTCAAGATTGGGAAATATCCTCTCAATCATTTGCTCTTGATCCCAAACCAATATACCATACTCCTCTTGATGAACCCGAAACCGTTCGAGACATCATTTTCAAAATTAGAGCCGACCAATCCCGTCTCAACCGAAACAAAAAGCTCATTCACCGTGATCCCTTTCAAATGGAACTCTTCGAAATGCACCCCATTTTTAGAAAATGGGAAGAAATTCTTAGGGAAAACGTCATTAGCTTAGTCGGTAACAAGGATCATCCAAATGCTTGTCTCGTACAAATAATTTATTGCCTTATTCACCAAAAGCCATTCAATCTCGCCTATTGCATGGTAAAGAGAATGGCTGGGGTATTCAAAGTTGCCAACATGGTACTTCCATATGGTATGCTCCTAACACGACTTTGTAAGTATGTTAGTGCATTGCAACCATTTCCTATCAACGATGATCATTTCCTTTCCGATCACGTTATGGTACCTCTTACCAAACAACCCCCTAAATGGTTCATGGTCAATGGAAGAAAACCTAAAGCTCTCTCGGACTCCTCGGACAGAGAAAAAGAAGAAGAAGAAGAAGCTAATGTCGACCCCATAGCTAACATCGAATTAGAACCCTTTGATTACTGTCAACAACTTCCAACTCTTCCAAACGAGACCGCGGAATTAAAACAATCAAGGGGTATGATTCAAAACCTAGCTCACTACGTCATGAAGTCGGGAAAGAGGAAAAGAAAGGATTGACAAAAGAGACTATAGGATTATGCTTGTTTTGAGACATTTGATTTGTGTATGAATGATTATGTTTTAGCACGCTTGTTTGTGTTATCTTGGATATTATTATTACTACCATTATCTATGACATGCTTTATGTGATAATCCCTAGGATGGATCATTTATTATAACTTGACACCATCAAAATTCTTAGTGTCATCCTTGAACACCCATTGGTGGTCATAAAGTCTCATTTTCTTCCATAAAAGGCAATCATTAGCTATATCACTCATTGCCCTTGATCATTCAAGTACACCTTCATTTAAAATACTTGGGATTTGAAACACTCAAAATGGTATAGGCTTTAGACCTTAGAAACATCATTCTTATCCTTTCCTAGTTCTTTGAGGCGGATCCCTAGGATTAGCCTAGACGGATCCCTCAAAGGAGGGAACCATGGGATCCGGGTGACAGACTCATGTCAAGTCTAGCTTAAACAATAATTTCAAGCCCAAAAGGTGTAAGCAATGTTGTGTAGGCTTCTCTGCCAAGTTGAAGGAGTTTGTTGACATAGTGATTGAACTCTCGAGTAGGTGACTTGGGGAGCGGAGTAGGGCAAGGAATGTGTCCTTGTAGCCGAACCACAATAAATCGGTTGTGTCATTTCTTTCCCTTGCTTTACTTTATTTACTTTCATTACTCTTAGATCTATACTTTATCGTCATCCATACGATTTCACATAACATCGAATCTAAAGTTTTTAGAAACTAACTTAAAATCGGCAAAACTATTCAACCCCCTTCTAGTTTTCCACAAATTGGTCTTTAATCTCGAAACGGTCATCAAATCCAATTGTCGGTCTTACGAGCCCTGGCCCTTGTTCTTCTCTTAAAAATGCCAAATATTCCTCAAGAGTGAGGTCATCAATGTTAACCACTTCCATGGTAGCTGAAACTTGAAAAGAGATCATGAGAATTTGAGAAAATTTAAAAACAAAACAAAATGAAAGACTTACTAGAAATCTAATATAACTCCTGGCGTGATGCCAAAACTTGATCACGAGTTTCTTGACTGGTTTTAATATTTATAATTACTCGTTATACCTATGGTCTACCCTAATGCACTAACGGGCAGTGTACCCGGTCGTGTGTAGTGTAGTAATCAGTAAAATCGAGGTCGTCCCAAGAGCTATGTGTGTGGATTTATACTAATTCTAGGTGTCACATATTTTAATATGATTTCGATATGGAATTAACTAATTAACTACTAAAGCAGATAAAGGAAAAGGTTGTGATCAATAAAGGAGAGAGGTGCTAACCTGGCTACTCATCCTAATTAGTAGTGTTTACGTCTAATTACTTCCAATTACTTCAGGTGAGGTCAAAGTCGCTAGGACATCATTTGGTCGATTAGTCTAACCTATCAACAAAGGGTCCCATGGAGAATTGGTGTCCCATCATAAATCCAGTTGTTCCTAGTCCCTAAGCCAAGTCATTAAGTACCGCTACATGCTAGATTCATAATAGTGAGTGCGGGCGCTAGAAACTTAAACACTCACCCTTACTTAAGTTCATCCAAGCGGTGGGTGATCGGTTGGTCGAATCGCACAAGTAGAAAGGGTCGTCGATTAGTCATATCTTACCCTCCCATATCAATCTACTCACTTAGGATTCAGTTGGTCATATCTCCTAAGTAACTAGCCTCTACCGCCATTCAAAACTACCGAAACAAGGGTAGCTACCAATAAACTATGCATGCATACACTTAGAAATAGTTATACGAAAGCAATGTAAACGCAAACAAAACAATAAAGGAATCATAACTAAGCCAGCACCAAGAGGTGCTTAGCCGCTCATATAAACTATAACAATCAATTCAATGTTTAATATTACGAAATACATGAATTGAAAGTAAAGAAAAGATAAAAAGCTAATGCTTATCGTGGGGAGTGATTTCTCCCTTGGAGATAGCTCGTATGCTCCTCTAGATCTGCCTTCGACTTCTTCTCACGTTCGATTGATGTGTGTGTAATGGGATGATTTGAAATCTTGGAAATC
The DNA here is from genome assembly GCA_022545495.1 of Chrysanthemum lavandulifolium. Lineage (NCBI taxonomy): Eukaryota > Viridiplantae > Streptophyta > Magnoliopsida > Asterales > Asteraceae > Chrysanthemum > Chrysanthemum lavandulifolium. The sequence goes on along the minus strand of CM040244.1, from coordinate 125,216,223 downwards.
ATGGGGTATTTATAGGCGGATCCGGTTCTGGCGTAACTATTATAAGAGTTATGCCGTAACATACAATTCTTCGTATTTTGCACTAATAATCAGTAACCTCGGAAGGATTTCTGTTGTATCTTCAATAAATCTTGGTTACGCCGTAGTTGTTGCATGAGTTACGGCGTAATTAGTAGCGTGCGGAACCTCATTTGACCTAAAATGGTTACGTCGTAATCTTGGATAGAGTTCGCCGTAATCTTTTGTTAAGTTGGTTTTCCGAGCCACGCTTTAGTTACGGCGTAATGTGAGAGAGGAGTTACGCGTAACTTCTTCAAAGTGAGCATACTATGATAAATCTTCAATAAATTCTCCAAATCGCATCTCTTTAGCTCCAATGCTCGTAATTTACACGAAGTGAAAGATAATGGAAAACAAGCGTAAATCCATATAAATGATATAAATTACAAGCATTATTGGAGGAAATTGACACTTAATATTGAGGATAATTTGATGTTATCAATTGTTCAAATATCGTGGGCGATATTATATTCGGATCGACTTGTCAAGACATATGTGATGATTTCTCAAAAATCATGCATGATGAGTTTGAAATGAGTATGATGGGAGAACTAAGTTTCTTTCTTGGTCTACAAATCAAACAACTAGAAGATGGTATCTTCTTTAAACAATCCAAATACATAAAAGAAATGTTAAAAAAATTTGGTTTAGAAGAGTCAAAACCCATAAGAACACCAATGTCATCCGATACTAAACTTACAAAAGATGAAGACGGTGAATCCGTTGATAACACAAAATACCGTGGCATGATAGGTAGTCTTCTCTATCATACGGCTAGTCGACTGGATATCATGTTTAGTGTTTGTCTATATGCTAGGTTTCAAGAAGATCCTAAAAAATCAGATCTAGAAGCCATCAAAGAATATTTAGATACATTAAAGTGCGACTCAATTGGGATTATGGTATCCTAAGGGGCGGGGTAGAAACTATTATATATGCGGATTCTGACCATGCAGGTGATTATGTTGACCGAAAAAGTACAAGTGGTGTATGTACTTTTATGGGATGTTGTTTAACATCTTGGTTCTCGAAGAAGCAAACGACATTGGCCATATCAACAACCGAAGCCGAATATGTCTCTATTGGCAAAGCATGCCAACAAGCACTATGGATGAAACAAACGTTAGTTGACTGCGACATTCACCTAAGTGACATAGCCATTTTATGCGACAACAAAGGTTCTATTGACTTAAGCAAGAATCCGGTGTTGCACTCTCGCACCAAGCATATAGAGATCCTCCATCACTTCTTAAGAGACAATGTTCAAAAGGGGAACATTTCTATTTAGAAGGTATCATCTGAAGACAACATAGCCAACGTCCTCACCAAACCGTTGAAGTGGGAACAATTCAACTTGCTTCGTCTTGGTCTTGGTCTCATGGAACAATCGTCGTAATTTGTTTCTCAATTCTACAAGGTATGTAAACGTCAACCTTACCTTCTTTTCTGAGTCTAGGATCTCTATTTAACACACAACTCACAAACAATATGGGGATTTTCAAAACTCAAGTTATATTGTCTTTCACCCTTTCAAAACTAACGATAATTTATTTAAGAAACTTTTCTAAATGCTTTCTAAAAGGATACTTCTCCCCGTATCATTTTCCTAACGCTATTCTCACGTCTAGGATAAACCTTTTCATTATTAATACAAAGCAAAAACCCGTTTTCATTGCATCTCATGTCTTTCGAATGCTAAAGGGAACACATAACTAGTATATGTTTTCGGGTACATTCATTTAAGCAACAATGAATCAAGGAGCACTCGGGTTATCTCACATAATAATATGCTTTTTCACTTCTTAGTTTATTTTCTTTTCTTTGTCGTAGTCGAGATAACCGCAACTCCAAATGGTTTGCATATAGGCACACACTAGGCACCAATGTTTCCAAAAGGAAAACTTTGAGATGCCTAAGTCACCATTACCACGGATCACAGCATTTACGCTGGACGGTTCCCTAAAGGAACAGATCCGTGAGAACCGTGGGACAGAAGCTAAAATTCTCTTCCATTTTGTAACTTTGGCTATAAACCTTCATATTTTCATCATTTTAGCTCTTTCACTAATGAGTATGTTACTTAATGCTTGTATTATTGATAACATCAAATAGTCCTGATTATTAAGTGTCAATTTCCCCCGATAATTCTTGTAATTTATATCATTTATATGGATTTACGATTGTTTTCCATTGTTTTCCACTTTCGGGTAAATTACCAGCATTGGAGCTAAAGAGACGCGGAATTGGAGAATTATCTAAAGAATTATCATAGTATCTTCGATTTTGAAGAAATTACTACGTAACTCTTCTCTCACATTCGCCGTAACTATTGCGTGACTCGAGAAAACCAACTTATCGGAAGGTTACGGTAACTCTTCCTAAAGGTTCTGACGTAACTATATTAGGTCAAATGAGGTTCCACGCCGATACTTACTCGTAACTACTCCATCAAATACGGCATAACTAAGTTTATTGAAGACTACGGTAACCACTTATTAGGTTACGCCGTAACGATAGATCTAGTGCAAAATACGATGAAATAGAAGGTTACGTAACTCTTATATTAGTTACGCCAGTAACCCGATCCGGCCTATAAATAGCCCACGAATTCCGGCATTTCTAATCATCCTATTCCACACAACAATCAGAGAACATGGGAAAAATCTCAAGGCAAGTCTAGAGGAGCATACGGAGTTGTCTCCAAGGGAGAAATCACTACCCTACGATAAGCATTAGCGTTTTATATTTCTTTTACTTTCAATTCATGTATTTCGTACCTTTAAATATTGAATTGGTTTGTATGGTTAATATGAGCGGCTAAGCACCTCTTGGTGCTGACCTAGTTATGATTCCTTAATTGTTTTGTTTGCGTTTACTTTACTTCCGTACAATTATTTCTAAGTGTATGCATGCATAGTTTATTGGTAGCCACCCTTGGTTCGGTAGTTTTGAATGGTGGTAGAGGCCAACTGCCTAGGAGATATGACCAACCGACCCTAGGTGAGCGGATCGAGGCGGAAGGGTAAGATATGACCAACCCGGCGACCCTTTCTACTTGTGCGATTTGACCAACCGATCACCTATCGTTTGGATGAACTTAAGAATTAGGGGTGAGTGTCTAAGTTCCTAACGATCGGGCACTCACTATTATGAATCTAGCATGTAGCGGTACTTAATGACTTGGCTTAGGGACCGAAACAACATGACTTTTGAGGGGACACGACTTCTCCGTGGTGGCATCTTTCTCGATAGGTTAGAGGCGAATTGACCAAATGTTGTCCTCTCGACTTTGACCCCACCAAGTAATTGGAAGTAAGTAGCGTAGACATAACTAGCTAGGAGGATTAACTAGGTTAGCACCACTCTCCTCTATTGATTTCCCTTTATCATTTATTTGCTTTTATTACTTTATTACGCATTAGTAGTATAATTAATTAATTCCCTATCGAAACTATTATCAAATCTGTGACACCTAGACTTAGTAATAATCCATCACACATAGCTCTTGGGACGACCTCGGCTTTACCGATTACTACACTACACACGACCAGGTACATTGCCCGTTAGTGCATTAGGGTAGACCATAGGTATAACGAGACTTTATAAATATTAAAACCTGGTCAGTAAAACCTGCATCAAGTTTTTGGCGCCGCTGCCGAGGAGTTATATTAGGATTAATATTAAGTCTTTAATTTCTTTTTAAACTTTTCTCACGATCATATTTCAAGTTTTCAGGTACCATGGAAGTTGTTAACATCGATGACCTCACTCTTGAGGAGTATTTGGCTTTGACAAGAGCGGAACAAGGGCCTGGTCTCATAAGACCGGCAATTGGAGCGGATGTCCATTTCGAAATCAAAGACCAATTTATGAGGGAGCTTCGTGCTAAATCTTTTTCAGGAAACAGGGACGAAGATGCATATGAGCACGTTGAAAATGTCCTATACATCGCAAGCCTTTTCAACATTCGGGCGTGTCTCATGATGTTGTTATGCTAAGGGTGTTCCTATGACCCTACTGGAGTGCCGGAAGATGGATTGAAAGATTGCCACGGGGCAATTAATATGAGCTCTACTTAAGAAACACTTTATTCAAAGATATTGTTCGTCGAAGATTTCTAACCGACTTTTAGAGATCCATAATTTCAAGCAAGAAGGCGACGGAACGTTGTATCAAGCACAGGATAGATACAACGATCTCTTTACAAGTGTCCTACACATGTTACGAACAACCAAAGAAAAGGTCAACATTTTCTACAAAGGAATTAACGTTACTACAAGGCAAATGATGGACTATCAAGGACCTATCCGAACATGACTCCTACTCTTGCAATTGAAGCCATTCAAAAATGGCGGATCACTCTCGAAATGGCACGACGGAGAGTAAAAGAAACCAAGGCGGAAGTTTTGACGATTGCGACAATCGCTAGTAAAATTGAAAATCTTAGTCGAGATATGCTGAAGGTCAGAGAAACCGTTCATGCCATCCAAGTGGGTTGTGAAAGCT